>JAQFZZ010000022.1:0-57277 GCA_034696405.1 Isotoma caerulea | reverse complement strand
TCTAATGCTTAGAGCGAGCCTCAGTTGTCAAGTATTTTAATTCTCTATTTTTTATGCCTTTTCTGCACTCAGAATTATTACTCTCGTATAACCCTAATGTAAATCGAGACTTAAAAACGAATATTTATTATGATGACGATGCTACTGATCCATGTTATCTTTTTACTCGTCTTAAAATGAGCATTTTAGGACATACTAATATGCTTTGGTAGTACATCTCTGAAAATAATTATCAAAAAATGCGACACCCTCATCTTCAATGCTCCCTATATGGTTTCTGAGATGTGGTGAAAACTTGTGAGTTTTTAAATGTAACGATGTGCTAGGCTTTTAGTAGTATTAAAAGTGTCTACAGCCTGTCTACACCATTTCTAGAAGATAGTTACATAAACATAAGGATAACACATAAAGGCATCTGTTCGCTATGAATAAGTCACTCAGGGATAATTAATGGATGGTACTTTGGGTGGCAAAGAGGGAACACAAGGTAAGGATCTTTACCTTCTGCGTGTGTTCGTATTTAACTCCTTGTGGTGTGGTTCATTTCATGAAAATCTCCAAATGTTTTAAGAGCACATGTCGTCTATGTCTTAAGTCCACCATGCTCATTCCTCTCTCTGAAAGTAAAAACAGTCTCAGACTCTTTCTCATCATCTTCTTCAGTATGGAATAGATGAGAGGAGAAGAGAGAACATAATCCGTCTCCCTATGGACGATTACTCTGGATCCACAAACTCTAATTTATTTATTACCTCAAGTACCAAAACTACTACTACTAACGTTATGATGTTTAGTTCTTCTACAAAATTATCCGAGATGCGAAGCACATGCTAAAAGTATAATTTTGAATTGAGCTTAAGAGTCTCACGATTCTAGAAAGACCCATCTGAAAATCCCAGATTTCCTTGAACATTTTCATTATTCTATCAAGAGAGTGGTAAAAGTGATAAGAAGCCTTCTCTCTTGTCATTTACTTCTCCTAAATCATATCTTAAGTTAAGCTACTAATATGATGTAAAAGTCTCCCAAGAGATTCTCTTCAATCTTTTGCAATAATATTGTTATCAGTTTAGCAGACTGCAAGAGACTTTTGGGAAATATATAATAGTCATTCTGCAAGGAAATGCATAAAATCTCTCTAATAGTATTATATTTATCTGTTAGTGTATAAAGAATGAGTCTGATTTTAATAAGTTGATTTCCGGGATACTTGACCCAAACACTTCAGGCGTGTGGTTAATCAAATGATATTAATTTGTATAGCCTATTCTGAAGTTTCCAAAATATGCGTATTTTAAAATATTTATATGTTATATGCAGATTTTATTCTTGTATCGAATTTTTACATTTTTATGCTCATTCACCAAGTGATTCTTTTCTTTTAACAATTTCAAGGTATTTCACTTAAATTCCTTCAAAAGGTTAACCCTTCAAATATAAATGCTAACTCACGCACAAAGGAGTAAGTTCTAAGTTTAAAGTCCTCACGAGAAAGTAAATGCTTACAAGATTCATCTTAATAAAATGGTTTCGTAAGATTTTTGTCATCTCAGCACGCAATAATGGTTTCATCTTACGTTTAATTACAAACCTAATAAATACAGAAGGGATTTTCGTGGTGGGTCACCCATGCAAATCCTGCAATAAAGAGATGATTTTAGATTTTTATTACTCCATGCATGCCTGCCTAGGCTAAATTAAATATTTTATGAGAGTAAGTAGAACTGGAATTTATTACCACATATCATTTTACATTCTGTAAATACTGTTTCAGTAATCATTTATGGACTCCACAAGAAGCACTTCTTCGTGTGATGAGAATCATTCATGAATTATATTCCGTTTTCTAATTATTATTACTTTGGAAATATTTACTTTTGATGAGATTAACAATACCAAAATTATACAACCTTCTTTACAACTTTCACAAATCTTAACTCCACCATTTTATTCAGCCTCCTTCTAAAAGACCTGCTATTATAATACTTTAATTTTATTACCATACATATAAAATCTAAAGAATTTGACTATTTAGACTTTTTTAACCAGTTTTCAATGGGTGGAATATTTTCTGCAAGGGAACTTACTAACCAGAATGCACAATGCAAACAATGTATTTCCAGCTAGTGAAATGATTTTGGGTGCAAAGTAATACAAAATGTAAAGGTGAACTTTATAATTTAAAAAATTTTGGTTTTTACGGAATTATTCATTAATTTTTGTCCCTAACTAAATCTCTTTTGACATAATTAAATTCTTTTCTTAGAAAAGGATCCTTTAACGCTTATTCAGCTTTGAGTTTGACCTCTGGACGTCTGGACGCTTGCAATGATATTTCTCAAGCACTTTAAGCAAATTAATGGTCTTTTCCCATTAGAATGAACTTTGCTCCTTTTAACCACCGGAGATGCTTGAGTTGTCGTTTCTCGTTTCATAAGTTTTCCTAATCATAAAAACCTAAGTACGTAAAACTGCAAGTATATACGAATCCCAAATCGTTGCCTTATTAAATCCATAAATATCGCCTGTAATTCTTTAAAGAATTTGTCCAAGCCCATTTGTTAGTGTAATAGATTGTTTGCATTGTGCGGACTGCATAGAGCGATGAATGCAAATGTGCATACAAAATAATATTATTACGGGAGAGCCATTAGAACGTTAAAATTTCTTCCACGTCGTTTGCTTGCAACTGCATTCAATATTCATGAGTCTCCTAGTGTATATATTCAATTAGAGAGATTCCTCCATAATGTGCATTTACCTATTTGAAGAATGCTTGGTAAAACTGTTAGAGACCGAATTCGTTTCATTCCCTCGTTTATTCGGATAAAAATTCCAATAAATTTCTTCACCCTTTGAATAAGGAGGACGTCACATTGCATAAAGACTTTTAAGTAAAGAGTTACAACAACAACCCCATTTCCACACATATTGTGTTCTTCCCTGGAATAATTAATGGCTCGAGAATGGCTAATCTTCCTTTCATGAAATGCCAACAGCTATAAATTGCAAACGCAACTTGAAGCCAAATAAATACGTAGCTTTTCCAAACGTATGTAAGTATGTCTATTGTAAATGTCAAAATAACGAATCACATGGGAAATTAATTTTTAAAAACCTTGAGAGAACAAGAAATTCCAGAATTATTTATCGATTTGAGATATTCAAATGACAAGCCGTTTCAATTAATTATGTAAAATCCTATGAATATATTGTGCATACATTTTCTTTTGAAATCGTTATGAAACATCCTTTTACATTTTAAAAAATGTACCTCAGTTAATTAAAGAAACTAATAATAGTAAGAAAAGTGACTTTTTTAAATCTTAATGCATTTCATAGTGAAGGTTATACAAAAAATCGAGTGATTACTACTCATATTTTTGTAAATTCTTCAAGTATTGTTGTGTAAAATGAAATGTTTTCAAGCTTAAGAATTCTGACATCATATAAAACGAACAATTACCAATTCCATATAGTATTTTCATCGTAAATACAAACTTTTAGTAGTCAACCATGCATATTTAAGGTCTAGTGACCTTTAAGGTTTATATAAATGAATCATTTACATTGAATCGATAGCAAATGATTATTTCTTATCAAAATAATCCATCTGACATTTTATTAGTCTCAACAACTCAACCTTCTTCTATTTTTCTCTTCTTCATACAATATGCATAAGCAATTGGTATATAACATCGATTTGGTAAATTTAGCAAAGGGTTATTTAAGTGAACTAACCTAGCGTTACTTTTTGTAACCATTATACATTAATTTCATTGTTCAGACGTAACTCCTAAAAAGTTTTAGCATTTTCGAATATTATTATGACCAACTTGGTAAACTTCTAGTAAAAGGAAAACCTTGTCAACCCAGGTCCAAAATGACATTCGATCCATCTTCTGGTTCAACTCTCTATCTGAAGTAGTTACCCAGTTGTCTACTCTGAGGCTCAACCATCTAGGTTGTAAAATGACGATAGATACAGAATTGTCTATCTCTTGCTAAAATTATTATGTAATCGCCTTTGGGTAGACAAGAACTATTACGTAACAAGATTCAACCACATTATAACCACATCTTCTTATCAACTTATGCCATTGAACATGATGAATTTAATCCAGCAACAGTCCAGACAATAATTTTTTTCCTTCCTTCAGCTTAATTTTTTGCTCCTCACACAAAGTAAGGTTAACGACTGTTGAAAAACTTTATTTAAGTAAAAGCTTTCAATAAAAGAATGTATCACATTGACACAATAAAAACAAAGCTTACCCAAGTAACAAAAGTTAGCATTCAATTCCGATTAATATTCTGATACATTGTTGTTTTTTTCTAAGAAGTAAATTATTTTTCGCGTGAGAAAAATATCGCATTCAAGATTCAAAGAACGGACTTAATCTTCATACTTATATATTACATTACATTACTTTTGTACCCAGAACGTGTTAAAAACGCTTCGGTTTGGCTAGCATGCAAAACCTTCATCCTGGAGATGGCAGATGCTTTATTTCATACTTTGTAGCCTAGTGCAATTTTTTTCAAGAACCGTAAGTAAAGCCAAGCCGGTGTGTTACCAATTCACAAGAATATGATCGTAGTGTAAAAAAGCATGCGAGTGAGTAAACGAGATAAAGGCTTATCGTCATTTACTCTATTGCTAATATGAATATACTCTCAGTTTTAAACATCTATAAATAATAAATCTTTATGTACGGAGAGTAACTTATTAAATAAAGGGGAAAGCTTTTATGGGGTACGCAGACATCATCGTATTACAAACTTATTCTATAAATTTTTGTTTGTATTGTAGTAAGTCTGCTAAAAAGATGGAATTTGTCCCGTCCAATTCCATCCACAAGGATAGAGGAGGAAGATATACATTTATAATTTAAGCCTTGAATAACTACCAATCCATACTTTTTGACTGTTAGTGGATAATAAGATAGACACACACACAAATGCACACATGAAGTTTTATTCATATTGCGAATTTGAGAATGTGCTTCAGACAGAGGTATGCGAATATGCAAGAAGACTATAGACTAGATTAGAAAAGCAATGTGCTTGCTATCTTCATTTTAATACATTTATGAAATTACGATAATGCTATTTATCATCGTCTATCCAATCCACGAGAATATTATCACTATTATCAGTTAAGATTGTCTAGTCTGATCTGATAAACCCTACCCGTTAAGTTATCTACCTTAGCTTATTTTCTATAAGAAGTGTCCAATATGCTTTCTTAACGACCATTAGTGGTCGAAGGTTAGAAAAAAATTAACTTTAATTATGTCCCTCTCTCTCTACCATACCATACCATACCACTCTTATCTTTATCACAAAATAATTTTATCTTCAGCTCAAGATTTAACTTAAATGCATTCACATATGGAAAAATGTTCATTGATGAAAAGTCCATTAATAATTGTTTTATAAGTACATAAATGCATGCAAGGTAAGAATCAATGACATAAATGATTTGATGAATGAGTATAAAAACGGAATGTAAATGTAAGTGACCCTACCCTACTTACAAAGTAAAAGTCCATTTGCCCCTCAGCTGCATCGCATGCCCTTGTCCAATTCTAATAAGTTTAATGACTCATACAATGTGCAACCGGCTTTCTTCAAGGTCGCACTCTCATACTCAATATTATATTTCAACAGACTGGATAAGGACTCATCTGAACAATAAACATTGATTGTTGAATTTATTTAAATGAAAAAAAAGTAAAATGAAGTTGATAACCGAATTTAAACTAAATCATACAGGATTTTCAAGGTAATTGGCCAAAAAGCCGGTAACCATCCGTTTATCTTACACGGTTTCTTTGTAAAAAGAGGCCCACAAGTATATGCAACCGTGTGACATCACAAATATATAAACTATAGAAGATGCAGTTAAATGTACTTTATACCGGGATACTGTATAAAGTATGGATGAATGGAACATTTTAAACTTAGGTGGAAAGAAGAGGTTCAAATAGTACATATAGTATAGGAAAATGGCATTGGTGTGCGAAATTGTACTCTGACCCCGAAGAGAGCTAAACCCATGGTAGTAAGAACTACTGGACAGTATATTATCTATATATAAAAATTCTTCAGCCCCCTTTCGTAGATAGTAAATGATATTTTAAAAATGAAGCAAATTAAAAGTATGAATCTTGTATATAGCGATAGTTGAAATTGTTTGGGGTTTAAAATCGGAGAAAGTCGTCGTGTCATATCGGAGTGAAGGGGAGTAAAATAGGTTTGCGTACAAGTATCCCAGGTGTGCCAAGTTAACTTGGCATGAGTAGAATTGGCCATTGGACTAAATGTCTTAGATTGCACAGTCAGTGTGAGTAAGTGGCAACAAGGATCCACGTCAAAGACCCAGACAGATAGTTCTCTTGTGAGCAAGGAAGCCATTTCCTTCGATCCTTTCGGCTACACTCTCTCAGCGAGTTAACATCTGACGGGGGTAACTCTCTCCAACTTCATCCGGATTTATAAGAACAAGCCCTCATTTTACATCTACTTTCTCCTCCATCTACATTCGGTGGCATCTTTGTGATATTCCGTAAACGTAAGTTTTTTCCTTAATTCATTTCCCCTAATCTTAGATCAATTAAAAACTTTAAAACTGTCCGGCCGGCATGATTACAGAAGACCACGATGTGACCATATCACCTATATCAATAGTTGATATGCATATTATCTCAGAAAGTATATTCGGCATGCATGCATATGTCTTGGGTGCGGTAACTAGTACATGGTAACCATATATGAATCTAGCCGAGTTGAAACCATCCATTCGATTCGATCCATTCCTAAGAATTGCACAGTTTATACAAGGGTTTTAGCTTTATTCGAGTTACCTATTCATTGCGGATTCTAGTTGTACTACTAGCGCCCTTTTTACCCTGTTTCTTTACCTGGCACTAGGGAAATATTATAAAATCGATTTACAAATCTGGGTCACAGGTCATACTATTCTTTGTGAGGATTTTTCTCCACGTTTTTAAAGGTAGTTGGACTTTTTCAAATTAATATTCATTATTCATAAGACTAAAGTGTAAAGGTTAAAGGGTTTAAGACAGTTGGACATTTTTTGTATGATCTGCTAGCAACGGTTGAAGGTAGTCATTGTATTTCTTGTATAGATTGAGAGCATAATTATAATTTTTGGCTTGGAAAAGTACAAACTGAAGTGGTTGGCATATTTTTTCTTGACCAGAAAAGCCCCATCCACGTGTAAGTTATGGCTAGACTATATATTATGCTATGCATGCGACAATTTAACAAATTGCTCCATTTGCCTCCATGCCATAATAGGGCCGGGCCGGCTAGACATTTAATCTAAAGAAAAATTATTTAGTTTCATATTTAACTATTCTTAAAATTATTAAAGGTATATAGAAATGTCTTGAGGCGTAATCGGTCAGCAGCTTCATTTCTTTTACTCAGATCCAATTTCATCTTCATTTTGAGCTTCCATTCCAGTATGAAAGTAGTAGCATAATAAGTTTAGTTGGAATTTTGGAATTGATGGTTGCAAGAAGTTAAAACTGAAAACCCTGACTTTCCTGACCCTGTACATGCATCACTATTGAATTAGAAGATTAATTAGGTAATTGTTTTACACCATTAACTCCTAATATTAAAATATTGCTGTCCTCATTCCATATCACAACGTTAAAAATATAATTTAAGTTATAGCATGCAAAGAGTCTTTTTAAAAAATATGAAGAGGGTCTAATAGGTTGCATTACATATTGAAGAGTTAAAAATCGGTTTTTGAATGCCATGCATGGATGGCATGGTCAATATGAAATTTTGCACCGGCCATACCGGGAAGTGAAATAATACCGTGTTAATTGCTGATAGGGTTAGATTAGATATAACTCTCGTATTATGAAACATAAAAGACATCAATATGCATGTTGAAATGTGCTGGGTAGCTACTTGAGAGTTCACAATCGTGTTGAAGCATTAATTGACGCTAAACAATATAGGTTATCAAATTAATATATAATCTCAATCACATTTTGTGATGTGACTGACTACTCTCTTGAATGCCCACCCATTCATATCTAAATGAAGTTGCAGTAGTGTGTAGTATTTGAATAGCAAATGGAGTAAAACCACTTAAGAACTTTGATGATAATAGGATAAGAGGAAAGGATTGTAGAATCAATAGTGAGTAGTGGTAGTATGCAGATGAGTAAGTCAATGTCGTGGCCTACTTATTTTATGGTATAATATGCATTTTTACGCACATGGCTTATGGACATAAAAGTTTATGATGTATTGTCTCATATACTCGTGTTACATTTTAATACATGGATTATTGCATAATTTGTTACGACATGTAATAATTTCGTAGTCATTAAATTTTAATTGAAATTTAACGGTAATTTTTGTTTTGCAGTAACAAATTCAAAATGCCAAGTGGACTTGCAGACCCCATGTCCTTTATGAAGGACTTCGTCGCTGGTGGTATCTCAGCTGCCATCTCAAAGACCGCAGTCGCTCCCATTGAGCGAGTCAAGTTGCTCCTCCAGGTTCAACACGTCTCAAAGCAAATTGCCGTGGATCAGCGTTACAAGGGTTAGTTAATTTTTGAGAATGAAAAGCTATGCAAAATGTAGTAAGCCCTGAGAATATACCTAATCAAAATCACCTAATTTTGTTCTGCAAGGCATAATCATGAAAATGGTGTTTTATATGACAACAATTATGCTTAAGTACCTAATTGGAAAAAGACTCCATGTTCATGACTATGCTGTGTTTAAAGGATTGGATTATCCTTTATGTAACATGTGATCTTGAGAGAAAAGTGGCCTATATATTCCAATGCCGAAACAAAAGTGTGGAATAATATTAGAAGGGTGAGAAGCACAAATATAGTTTGTGCATATTGGCACTGCGCTAAGATCAATGCTATAAATACTTTTTTTGGAATCGTGTTCAACTCGTGTACAGTTTCTTTCTCTGGCACAGTAAAATACTTTTCGTCTTTGAATAAAAAATACATAGACTTTTTAACGAGTTGGCGATGAAGACGGTTTTAGTAAAAGATAGTTTTATGAATTTTCTATGATTAGCGTATGTATGAGCAGTAAATATGGATGAGGAATACAGGATGTTTTAATCCGGAACAAAATATGGTGCTGACAAAAGGGAACATGGTTTACATTATTATGGATTATGGTTACTAATAGGGGTGGTCATTATTTACAGGTATTGTCGATGCTTTCGTCCGAATTCCTAAGGAACAAGGATTCCTTGCTTTCTGGAGAGGTAATTTGGCTAATGTCATCCGATACTTCCCAACACAGGCGTTGAACTTCGCCTTCAAGGACAAGTACAAGCAGGTTTTCTTGGGAGGAGTCGACAAGAACCAACAGTTCATGCGATACTTCCTTGGTAACTTGGCCTCCGGTGGAGCTGCCGGAGCAACATCTCTTTGCTTCGTCTACCCCCTTGACTTCGCCCGTACAAGGTATTTACTGTTTCAGAAGGCTCCGGAATGTAATGTAATCTTGATTTTTTATAAATTCATATTGATTTATGAACTGTTTGTTACAGATTGGCTGCCGATGTCGGTAAAGCTGGAGCCGAACGTGAGTTCAGTGGACTCGGAAACTGTCTATCCAAAATCTACAAGTCCGATGGCTTGGTTGGTTTGTACAGAGGTTTCGGAGTGTCCGTTCAGGGTATTATTATCTACCGGTAAGAATAACTTTGTCTATTCGATTTCCGCTCCTCTCTAAGTAAATGGCAACTCTAATATAAATAGTTTTGTTCTTGTGCAGAGCGGCGTACTTCGGATTCTTCGACACTGCTAAGGGCATGCTGCCAGACCCCAAGAATACCCCCTTCCTCATCTCGTGGGCCATTGCTCAGACCGTAACGACTGTCGCTGGAATTATTTCTTATCCCTTCGATACCGTAAGCAAAACGTTGTACTTGCCTTATAAGATTAGCAAAACTTTTGGGACAACAGTTATTCTCTGAAATAGATCTCTTGATTTGCTAATCTTATTTATTCTAAAATGCAATTTTTATTATACATACTAAATTCCATTTTTTTTGTTTGCAGGTTCGACGTAAGTCTAATTGCTGTCTAAAATTAACATTTAGAGGAGTCACATATTTTTTCATAATAATGAGTAATTATGACTTCCTAAACATATTGTATTTTATTTTACAGGGCGTATGATGATGCAGTCTGGACGTTCAGATAAATTGTACAAGGTCTGTAAAATCTACCAATAAAATTTCTATTATTATTCATAATTGTCTAGCAAGCCGACATTGTAAATTGAGTTGCATTTGAAATTTCAGAACACAATTGACTGCTGGGGTAAGATCTACAAAACTGAAGGAGGTAACGCATTCTTCAAGGGTGCTTTCTCCAATGTTCTCCGTGGTACTGGTGGTGCCCTTGTGCTGGTCCTGTACGACGAAATTAAGGACTTCCTTTTTTAAGTGAAGTAAAAAAAGTAGGAAATACTGATTCCCTTCATAAAAAGCCAACATAGAAAGCCCAGCTACTTTAGTAGACTATTTGAAAATCTTAACTAAAATCATAGGAGATGGTATTAAGAGATATCCCTAAACTGTAATAAAATATTATCTTTTGTTGTCAACGTTCCAGTCCGTATGTTATGGAGGATGGGAAAATAAAAACACCAGATTCATTTAGATACGAGTGTCTTTGTTCATTTTCATTGTTGTTTTAACTACGGGTTTTTTATTTCTGCATTGAATGTTTGTTTGCACATCATTTTGTTATGGCCGATTTTTCCCAAAAACATATTGATAAATTGTCGACTTCTTTATTTTAGGACGAAAAGGGTTAATTGCATTTTTTACCAGACACTAACTATATATGTAAGCGCATTCCAGAAGAGTTGTCTTGCTCTAATAAAAGTTGTATGAGATGTATGAATAGTTTGAAAATTTTAGAATCTCTAATTCACAAAACTTTGTCCATATTGGTAAGGTTCATCATAATAGAGAACCATTACGCTTTTTCTCTTAATAAAAACCAATTCACGTGTCGTCATGAAGGTGCATTCTCACTCTCTGAATGAAAAAAGAAAATTTGCAAAATTTTGTATAGGTTACTTTGCATACGTATAAAATTATATGAAATGTATAATGTACAATGCTTGTAAATTTTAAAAGTAATTTTAAACAATATTGCGAGCAATATTGTTTAAAATTCACAAAATGACAGACTTCTTGCATAAACCGAATCATATCTCAAGACTTCGAGTTCGAGATATTTGTTTTCTAATTTGTTAAAATATTTTATTAAAATTAAATCTGATTTTTTTTCCATATTTAAACTTTAAACTTGCAGTTCCCCTGACGTAAGGTATTTTATAGTTAAGTGGAAGCCAAAAAATAATTATTTGAGAAATGCATCTTTTCATTAAAAATATTATTAAAATTCAAATTATTAAACTTAGCCGAATTAAAAAAAATCAAGCCGGTCAACAATGAAACAGTTTACAATTACTAGTTTATTTCATTTAACTACTTTAAAATTAGTTCAAGGCCTTCAAGGAAAAGGTTTTAAATTGTGTTATAAATTATTCAAGTTCTATATAAAGCATATAGAACTAATGCTTCGTTACTAATTAAAACATCTCAATTCATAACGCATAGTAAATGTGAAATTCATAAAAGACAAAAACTGCTATAAGTGATAAGTGCTATAGATGAATACAATGGATTCTTTACAAAACCGATCTTGCGTGTATCTTTTTAAATATAAATATATTTTTCTTCTAATCAAATCATATACTAAAAAAGCATAAAATGAAGATTTTAAAAACCACAAGGTAATAGTTAGAAACCTCTACTCTACGAGACAGATTAAACCCAAACTGCCTCAGTAGAATAGACTAAATCCTGCGCATGATGTTAATGAAAGCCCGCGAACTTTATACCCCCTCATCTGAAATATCAAGCCGGGTAAATGGTAAAAACAAAATTTTTAATCAGTCGTCGGTCTTTATTTTGTGAAGAGAGCTGACCAACAGCTAAAATCACTCACTCCACGCTCCCAAAAACGAAACGAAAATACAAAAAAACGTTTTGGGAATGAATTGAAACAGAAATACAGTTTAGTCTTTAGTTTGTTCTTATTTCCACGATTTCCTCCCACCACCCGACGAAGTTAAAGGCGTCGATATTTTGTGTCGGAAATATGTTAAAAAAGTTAGGAAACTATTTTAGGAATTTAAAAGTTTGATTAAAGATTACAGACAGCCATAGTCAACACTCGATACAAAACAATCAGTAGCAGTGAAAAACGCTTGAGGCGTTGCGAGCGACGGAGCGAGTATAACTTATGAACTTTGAACTTAACATTTCTTTTCGGTGTTAAAAGTGGAAGTAATACGCAATACTATGAGTTCATTACAGTCAAAAACAGTATTTCTCTTAGATCACACCCACTGGATGAGAGAAGGCAGTGGGATAACGATTGAAATTGACTGTGGGAGTCAAATGGGAGCGTCGGGGGGTCGTGGAGGGCCTTCTCGTGGTGGAGGATTAAACTTGTTCCCCTCATTTATTCCTTCTATAACCAAGTCTTTGTGGACTTGTACGGTTGAAAATGTCTTGGAGTATGCGAGGGTTGTTTTTGATTTGTTTGCCGACGAGAGGCTTCTTCGTATTGCTCTCTGTGAAGGACAACAGGGTCATCTGCTGTGGCTTAATAATTGGGATCAAATGTCAAATGGAATGCAACAACAGAGCCTAAACTTTGTAAGGAGATTTCTGTTTTGTAAAACATTGCGATTACATCTTTGCTTAACTTTGACTTTGACTGATATGATGAAATGTAATTGTTGAATTTTAGATCAGCGAAGGATTTGCTAATGCTGGACCACCATTGCTCCCAACTAAAGGGAATTCATCATCGGTAGCAGCAATGCAGCTTGGAATCAAGAGTGCCATTGAAGCTTTATCCCAGCCTACGCCTGAGCAGCTTGCCATAATGAATGGTCCTCATGGATCTAATAAATCAAATTTAAAGGTACGTTTAGTTGCTGCTTAATTTTGTATTAAGTGTGCTTAAAATGTTTTTTTTTTGCATATTTAGCCAAAGAACAAGGGTCGAGTAATTTGCATAACTTCTTGTACTCCTGACTCCGTTGGAAAAGCTTCCGCTGATGATCTAGAGGATTTCTTTATGAATGCGTTGACACAGCACAATCGCATCGTGGCACCTGCGTCCGACTAGTTAGCTATATAAATGAAATGAAATTTCTAGTTTCGATAACTTTTAATATGAATGATTTGATTTTTTTCAATTATTAGCCTGCTCCCGATCCTGGAATGTGAATTTATACTACTTTCAGTTCATCCTATTGGAAAAGAGCATTTGTCGCGGGTGCACAATCGACCTTTACATGAAGTAAGTTTTCGTTAGTGAATGATTTAAATTGTTCGTGGTCAAAATAACTAAAATTTATAAACCACTATTATAATAAAACATTGTAATAAATCATAATAATAAATTTAGTTGTCACCGATCCTGAAAGCTGAATCTCATGTTGTTTCATCGGATCGAATACACCAAAAAATGGTAGAGCTGTAAGTTTCAATGCGTCAGTCAATATTTTATTGGTTTATGTATACTTGATATAATCAAAGGTTTGAGTTGAGATACCAATAGGAATAATTCAAATACAACATTTTGTTAAAGGTTTACAACTCATCATGACTTATTCACAACAACAGTCACTGGGTATGGTGTTTCTTCATTTTTTTAAACCAAATATTGCAATCCAAAAACTTATGGCAAAACATAATTTATCTCTGTTTCTAGAATTCCGATGAAAGAAGAACAAAATGCTCAGTCTAGTTCAAACTACGATGTCCTTCTTTGGCATCCAAAAATGCCAACTACAAGCGATGATTCCAGGATTTTGAAATGGTCTGCACCAGTGACTGCTAAAAGTACTGGTGTCGGAGCTGGAGCTGGTGGCTCTGTGCATCATTGTATTAGCTCTTGTAGAATCACTCCAGTGGATGTTAATAGGTAAATACATTGTAGATTACATATTGAATTATAAATGGTTTTAACATCATTTTACTTTTTGATTTTTTTTAATTAGCCGACCATCTACTTGTTTGAGTACTTTCGTCTGCAACGGTCGTTCTGTATGGCTGGAAATGCCTAAGAAAGGTACATTTTATAATGCAAATAAGCATGTTCTTATGTCAAATTTTTTGTTCTAGCATTCGTCAGTTAACCGGAATGTATTAATTGTAACCAGGTAAATCAACTTCGCATATGCTAACTGCTCATGGAGGTGAAATGTGGATGCACATAGTAGAAACGGCAAGAAATGTTCTCGAAGATCCGCCATCGATCTCAGAAGGAATCGGCGGACGTGTAACAGACTACCGAATACCTGTAAAATAAATTTTACTAACTTGCGTATGATTTTCGTGATTATTAACTAATCTTAAGAAATACTTCATTCTGTATTCCTTATTGACCAGGATTTTGCTGAATTCATCAGACTCAATATGTTGACACCATATCCCCGGAATTACCATGAACATGTCCTTCGAGCGAAACCCGAAAGGGATGGTGGTAATCCCTTTGTTCGAAGAAGGTCTAGCAGTGTTGACGATCTAAAAAAACCAATCGAAATGGCCAAGGCAAGACTCGTTCGAAAAACAAGCTATTGGCCAATGACCATAAGCGGATCTCTGCTCTTCCCTATGGCTGTCGTAAGATAATCTTGCCATCGGTCATCGACCATAATGAAAACTTTAAAATACTCATTGTGGATAAATAATGTGGTTGTTTTCTGAATTTTACTAGCACATTGAGGGAATACTCCGTTTAATGCCAAAGGACACTTTGACTGAGTTGGAAAGAGTCGAATGTGATAAATGTATTTGGTCTCTGATGGCTGTAGAAGCTCGAGGTGATCCTCCAAATCCGTCTGCTCACTATAAAAAGGGACACAAGAGGTAAGCGTCTACTTCTCAAAGTTATTGAGCGTATGTACTTGTAAGAATGCTTTTCAAAATTCAAAAACTGATTTGAAAAATACTCTTAAGGGATGAGCAGTGGAAGGCTGTGTATGCTGAGTTAGAGTCATTCATTCGAGCGAACCAGCATTCAGAAATGCATAAGAAAGTTTTGGAGTGTTTTTTGGAAAGTCGTCAATCTGATGTTAAAACTGATAGCAAAATCTCGGACATAGCTAGGAGCAGACTGAATGATCCTAACATTGACAAAGCTCTTGCTGTACTTGCTGAATTAAACAAGTAAGTTAGTTTTTTACACTCATACGACCTTGTATACGTTTATTACGTCTCATTTTTATTCTGAATAATTTTCCCTGTTAATGTTTTCAGGATGACAGGTAGTACTATGTCGGATTCTCCAATGTCGCCACCTCCAGCAAATCTTTCAAAGAGCTTGCCGGATCTTTCGAAAACTAAGACAAGCTTACTTACGCTATGGACCATGAAGACGGAAAAGAAAGATTCAAGAACGTTGACAAACACAAAACTGTATCAGAATCTAGCATCAGGTGGAACTGGAGCCGGAGGTGACAGTGAAAGTAGAAAGGCGGATGGAAAGTAAAGAAAAATGGTAGTTACTAGATGCAAGGTTTAATTTTTGTTACCTTTATGTTAAGTTAAACTTTATGCTATATCTATGACTATGACTTTTGTTAATGATTTTTGATTGACTGATATAAACTTAAATTGGTTAAAAAAACTTAAAACTAAAAACGGACTAATTTCCAATCATGTCAAAAAAATAAAAATGCATATGATGGAAAACAATTAGGAAATATTAAAAACCACGTCAGGAGTATTAATGCATGAATCATTATTGACAAAACAAAAATTAGATTAATGAAGCACATTTCTTGAAATTATATTGGTATTATTTTGGTTTTTGATTTTCTGTAAATCTGGCAAATGCATTTAGGATAGGAAGGTAAACTTAGTTAAACGAAATGTATTTTAGTCTCAAAGTTCAAAGAATTTAGGATAAGGCATCTTCAGATTGAACAGAAATTTCCTACGGGGGACTTTTTTAATATAGGTTTTAAAGTGTTGAAATGGACGTGCAAATGCATACGAGTTTGAGTTTTTAATCTCGGACAGGTACCTAAAATGAAGGAAGTCTTTATAAAAATTAATAATAAAGTCTCCAGTTATGAAAAATAATTGAAAAATAATAATCTCAATAATACGAGAATATGTATCATCTCATTTCGACATTACTTTAATATTTTTAACCACATTTTCCACAAAAGGACAAGAAATAGTACTGCAGTCCAAAAAGTTCACCTACGAATAGGAATACTACCTAAAGTATTTTACATAATCGATACAAATAACGTACAATAATAAATATACTCTTATATGTAAAAAGACATTATAATATCATTTCTTGGCAACCTCATTCACAGTAGTCGTGATATTGGAATTGAATTGGATATAAATCTATCATACTAATCATACAATCACTACCCAAGCCCTCCACCTTAAACGTAAAAGAAAATAAGTTATTTTGATTACAATAATTAAATGAGTTTACAATAATATATTGTCAATTAAATGTACAGCTAATGATAGAACGTACAGAAAAAAGTCTGAAATATTCAACTCTCAATAACTTAAGTTCTATAGGGTTTTAATCCGTATCGTAATATCGTTATAACACTTTTTACTTTGAACTTCTGGTATATGATTAGATTGATTGTGTAAGTACGTAATAATAATGTCTTCTTCCGATTTTGTCTACATACAATCACCTGCATTTCACTGATCACATTCATATCGACTATCAGCACAAGTTACTCCTTAAAGATCCAGGTATCTATTGTATAAATCCAGGTAATGTTCAAGATATCTCAAATACTAAACCTACATACATGCACTAATATTTCTACATTTATTCCTCTATCAAATCACAAATACTCGAACTCAATTCGTTTTTTCAAAGTTTTTGGAATTTTATTGCAAATACTCAAGGTAAATGCAGTAGCACCCGCAATTTTAAAATTAGACGCAAGTAATATGTATCACTCAATACGAACTTCAACAACAAAATAGTTTACAGCTATTAAAGGACCTCCAAACATTCGATTTCATGTACTTGTGACAACTAAAAATCAGACGTGGGTCAATCCCAATCATGTACCTCCGCTCATAATGATATAAACATTTTTAAAGATTTAAATGAAAATCATGACATAAGCTCAGATCCAGCAAGCAGTCACAATTCTCACGTAAAGCGATGTAAATCTAATAATAATTAATAAACTATGATTGGATAAATAAGTATAAAAAATCTAAAGAATCTGGATATGATTGACGGAACGCATTGTCATTCTACACTCTGTTAATATGTATCTATTCTGTATCTCTGGTTAATTTGACGAAATAGCTGCATTGATGTGGTACTTTATGCTTTAAAAGTCTGAATTGACATCGGCAGTGTACATCTATTCATTTTCTGGCCGCCCAGCCCAACTACCTAGTTTTCGTATCTTGGATAAAAATGACTTACTAAAAGGTAGTTTGTTAATGTCTGGACCTAACTATACTTTTGAAGGAGCATAAGATCTGAAGTTGAACTTAATTTTACAGAGAGAAAAATAGAGGTTGAGATAGGCATAAACGAGAGAGCTGCTAACTGTTATTGTTGTACATATTTTCATCTTCAGCAGATAGTGGAATATCAAATATTTCGGCGAATAAAGGTGTTACACACACAACCTGGTCCCAGTTCTGTCGGTACCAGTCTAAAATCTCGCCATGAGCACTGCCAATCCTTCTCAAGTCATTCAAAATTGATGGAATCCCTGTTTTGTTTAATGAATCTACGAGTTGGTTCTGAGAGTGAGTGAGCACTACGATGGAATTATGAGTTAGAGATGGACGTTGTGGTGAGAGCAAACAGGCCCCTGACAATAATGCCAGATCTGAATCCGTCCATTTTGACAACGTTAGCCAGAGGGAGAACAAGGAAGTTGTAAACTCGGACTGAAAATCAATTCAAAAAGCCAATTATACTTAAAAGTAAGGTTTTGAAATAGGTGATATTCTTACATCGTATATGATATCAAGATGTTTTCGATGGAAAGTAAGACCATCCATTATGGTCAAAGTCTCTTTTGTAGTCATTGGAGCGATGTACACAGCCCAGATCTCAAAGAAACCCGTCTTAATCAAAATAAGTTGATCATCCTGAGGGAGTGAGGTAAATCCTGGAATTCTTTTTGCGAACTCCACAACGCATTGAACTGACTTGACCATTTCCCTTGATAAAATTGAGAAAAGGGATACCCGAACTGTTTGTTGCGTTTCTTGTTGATCCTATTTCAAAACAAGTAATAAAAGTTCATTTTCATTATTTCACTTCATTCATACTGGTTGGGAATGGAGAATTAATCATTGATTATTTTAATCACATACCAAGGAAAGATTTCGAGGACTGACGTCTCTAATTTTATCCTGAGTGTACAGACAATGTTGAAAATGTGTTTGGGTAACCACACTAGCCAAAGGACTGACAGAACTTGTAAATGTTGATGAAACATTACCACATGTTTCTGTAACACCACTAGTATTCGAAACTGGACTTGTCGTCGTGGTACTTCCACAATTTGTTGATCCCTCTGAGCTGTTTGAACCTGGAGATGCAGAATGGGATGTTCCGTCGTACGAAGACTGATCCGCTTCTGCTGAAGTTATCACTTCTCGGGACCGTTTTGGCACACGACCATACCTAACAGCTAATGCATGGAAATAAACAGTTCATTCATACCATCATCTGAAGATACACACTACAGTAAAAATTGTGCTTATCATTTTTACTTAATGTAATATCAAAAACTTACAATCACGTGACATCCCTACAGCTAGGCACTTTTTAAAACGACAATATTGGCAACGATTTCTGTTAAGTCTGATGACCAAACACTTTCCATCTCGCAAGCATCTAAATAGAAAACATACATTCCATTACCCATACACTTTCTTCAGAAATAGAAATCTAATTAAGATTTTAATTTATATTTTGCTTCAAAGTATCAACCCATCTACTTCATTTTTTAAAATCTACTCTCTGCAATACACTAGCTCACATCTATATAGCATATTTGAAGTACCTGTATTCAATTTGTTTCTGAATGCTTCTCCTAAAGAACCCTTTACACCCCTCGCATGAAGTAACCCCATAATGGTAACCGGATGCCTTATCACCACAAACCCTGCAGGGATGGAATGACTTCCCGGTATTGTTAGAATCCGCATACACGCCTTCTGAAATAAACAATAAATTTAATGTAATAAAAGCCATACTTAAACATTACATCTCAATTAACATTTTAAAAAGCAATCAGCGCACATCACCCCCACACCATGTCTTTAATAAAGAGGACAAGTACACATTATATCATTGAATGTAAAAACAACCATTTGTATTTAAGTATCATCTTCATCGAAAGGAATAAATAATAAATGAAGAATCAAATCTTTACAGCTATTTCATGAAGGAAACATCCCCATCCAAGTACAGTTGAATAGATCGTTTAGCATCACAGCATTTTTTCTAATTCTTGTTACTTTATCTAATAAAGCTTAAAGGAATAATTAAATGATAAACGGGGATTCTTGTTCCGTTCAATGCTCTCTCTCTCATAGACAAAAAAATCAAGTACAAAACGTATCATATCTCAGAGGATTCACTCTTTACTCTGCTACCCGAGTAATTGTACAAAATACCGTCAAGAAATTAAACTTGTTCAATGGATATGTAGCCGTTGCCATTATTTCATTATACCTAATGATTACACTGCCTAACGCAACAAATACTTTCTTACAAAACGAGTGATAATACCTATATGCCGTAATAATAATAGTATGAAACTTTTATAATAATAACTAAGGATGTGGTTGGTTGTTTGCAGCAATTATTTATTAACATGTTAAGCTGCCTTAACAAATCCCCTATATGAAAGCTTGGTGCGCACTGGTCAGATATAAAAGCACTAATCAAAAAATCATGAGCAAAGATTAACATTTTATTCATTGAGTTAGTTTATAGCATTTAACAACAAAATATCTACGTCACACAACCAGGCATTCCAAAAGACTTGAGCCGAGCAGGCACAGACAATAAGCATGGTTTTATATTAAAGCATTATGAGAGGAAACGAAGCAATGTGTTTTAATTCCATTAAAAAACAAAGCGTTATTTCTCCTACACAATAACTTTTCTTTCTTGCACTTTTTTGAATGAATAAAATAAGTGGTTATTGTGGTGTAACTTTTTTATATTGTGCAAAAACAGGCATGATCATCATCACGATCTGAGCTAAGTAACAAACGCTTTGCCACTATTCGTCTCCTCTTGCATAAAATAACGGGGTTAGTTGGAAAGAAAACAACTGTTAAATCCAGTCCATCTTTAAATCTTTATGTTCCTCATCCGTATAGTAAGTTCCGCTACGATTTATATAAATCGCAACATCAGCATAAAATGCATGAGCAGTAGAATGAACACACGTTTTTCCCAGTTTCCCACAGAGAAAATAATCCAAAGAGTACAATGAATATCTAAACTTCTCAAAATGTAAACCTACCTAACCAACTCTAAAGAAATAATAATAAAAAAGTAGACATGATTTTCAATTCGATGTGATGATAATTACTTGCAATTTGCAACATTCTTTAAGAATTCTTTTAAACATTAAAATTGCAGGTAACAGATTGCTGTAAAATTAATCTTCAAATGTACTCAGTTGATGATTCATCATATTAGTCTTGATTAAAGAATTTAAGTTTCTACAGGTAAGTATATACGTAATGTTAGCATAGCATCAATCAAAACGGTGCTAGATTTGAGGTATATGAGATATTTTAGAAATTTCCCCATCAACAAAACAATACCTGGAAATTAAAGTAAAACGCAGAGTAAACAATATACGTACGTGCATTTTTTATTGTTTTGTCTTAAATGTTGTCAACCTTTGGTATTTATCCCAAAAAAATGGAATGGGTATTTTTAAGCCTATCTTGATTTCATATCGAGAACAATAACCTCATGTGTATCAAAAGATCAGGTCGTAGATACCTCAACTAAATATGTAAATATTTATTAAGAAATTTGCGAGAAATTTAAACTGGTTGTTTTGACCTAAAAGGTTGTTACTTGCGACAATAAGAAGGCAAAGAGTCAAGGTACACTATTATAATCTTGTTGTCAAGGGTAAACGATGAATTTGGCTTGACTGGAAAGATGATGAATGACAGGAGAGAAGACCACAAAATCAAGTTTAATGCACCATGCAGTAATAAATGGAGAAAGGTCCTAGAAAGGGTGCTGATGACGATCATGACGGTAAAGGGCTACAGATAAAGTTTGCAACATTGAAGCAAGTGATGATGACGATGATTAAGTTCGTTGGTTCAATCAAGGTTCATTGTCGGAGTCATTTAATCTTAAATTCATTTATTCAAGACGTTTTACTCTGTACCAAGTTTTGTCTCTAACTATTTCATAGACCTCTCTCAATCTGCCGAGATGAATGCGGAAGGATATTAGATTCTGGCTGAGTTTGGTTAGGAAAAACTACTTTATGATTTATATGCACAAGTTACAAAGTAAAAGAAAGGGTTACAAGAAGAAGATGTGCCAACTGCCAACAAAGCAATCCCGAAGAAGGCGTGCGGTTATTACTTTTACCGACATGATAATACCTAATGTACCTATGATGACCGTACATGTGGTTGTCCTACAACAAAGCCAAGGTAGCTCCAGTCATTCGATCTACAGTTTGTACGATGATAGATCGTCTAATAAATGTATGCAAGACATGTAGTTGCATTTCTTATTAGCAAATCCCGACCCATGAATGTGTGGGATGGATTTATTCCAACTTTCAGGTTTGGCCAGTCCCTAATATTTGCATATAAATTTTCAAAGATGTTTTCAGCCATTGACCTCACCTTCCCTTTTGCTTTGACTGCAGAAGAAGAAACAATATTTCGGAACGGAGACTTATTACGTGTGACCAACGTGCTTTGCATACTAATCATCTTATACGACTGGCTACAATCCAATGTCAATTACAAACTCTCACTAAAGATCTATCTCACCATCTTCTAAATTACAATTAAACACAACGCACTTCCGTCAATATCCAATCAATCACATTTACCTGCTGTAATTGAATCACCAGGAATTTGTCACGTCCAATTCATTTAACAGCTATTTCATGTCATTTACCCTCATAAAAAACTAAACGAGAGATTAGAATTCATCCGATTGTTATTCCATTTCCACATACGTATCAATACCAAAGGTGACGAAAGGGGGTTGAACTTGCCCAAACTTTATACCATAGAAAGAAACGTTGTCTAGTATAATGATAAGTGTTTATAGTAGGTAGATCATGATGAGTGATGATGACGCCTACAAGAAAAAGACGACATCGCATCGTCTCCCTAAATTTCCCTTTTCGAGTTCATCGAATGACATTAGCAGAGCCTGAAATTTCTCATCTTTTACACAATAGGTCATCATCTCTTTCCAGAATCTAATTCCCTAATATCTCTCCCAACCAGCTTTTTTATCCCTGAGCGGATCTCATCTTCAAAACTCGGATAAGGTATACTTACTCCATCAACAATATCCTGTTTGCTTCAAATCAATCCATCTTATCAAAATTTCATTATCATCATCATCATCATCCATTCTATTTATCATCTCAGAATCTGGAAATTTCCGCTTATCTTTCTACACGAGTCTGATATATTTTTGATAATACATTCACAGTCATTTAATTCCCTAAAGTTATTTTTCTCAACGAGATCATATTTATTAGAGAGGAGACTCAAACGAATAAGTTCACTGACCTGTCAAATTTAAGAATATTTAACTATTTTTATTTGAGGTATGATAATCTCCATATAGAAGTGTGATATGACCACTAATTTGAACCTTTTAAGGATGAATCCTAGCACTACTACTACATAAATATATCATGTCAAAATATTATTATTGCATCAGTTTATCAAATTTAGAATACTTATCCTCATACTTATATGAGCTCATATTATAGACAAAAATTATTTCATCCATGTAGCTACAAACTGGTAAGTGAGGGCTATTTATTATTATTACTGTTCATTATCATCCAAGTGTTTTTTTTCTTGCTTTCTCAATTTATCATATCAGTCTTCTTTAAGTTTCAATTGATAACCCCAAAGTCAACTCTACTTACTTGTTTTAACTATTTTCAAAAAATGTATAAACAGTGGCTTAAGACGTGACGGAAGTACTTCCTACTTACTACCCACCTTGAAAACGAAGTTAGGGAACAAAAACTGCCTTTTAAAGTTTTAAACTATGGTCTTTCTTTGCTTTCTGGACAAAGAGGGGAAACAATACGGAACTCCGTTACCGTTTCCTATTTACGTCCTTCCATTATCCTGTCTATTCTCTGATCCCTTTAGACCTGTTATTGGCTTTACTTACAATAAGCTTATTTTTCTCAAATGCTGATATTGATGCTGGAATGACTTTAAGTCCCTTTTTCGTTATTTCTTGTAGCACACACGGAAATAACACTTTGTACACATACAAAAGTAAACGATTTCCAGAGGAGAATCTTCTCCTAAGTGGTGCTTACACAAGCAATTGAGGTATAAAATTTACAACGAAATCTCAACCCTTCCATCAATCTTTCTTTGCGCTTCCTCATTCCAAGAGGATATTTTTGTTGTATCATATTTAATCACAAAGATGCTGTCTTTTCATTTGAAAAAATATAAAGTTTAACCCCTCTATTGTATCATTTAAAAACCTACATTTACTCGCAGTAAACTCATAAAATCTAAAATATTTAATAAGGTAATGCGGAAAACATGACATTAACATTTCAAGAGACTTGAAAAGTACCCTTTCAAACCAAAAATGTGGGAACCTTTAAGGAATCATTCATAAATCAGTAAAGATTCTACAAATATTAGCATTTGCCTTTGCTAACTTGGGAAAATTAAGATTTTAGACAGTTCGCAACCCATACACATTTCATAAACTGATCTCAAAAATGTGCACATGTAAGTTATAAACTAACCCTTGATCTTTAGTCAATTTGCAATATTTATGACAGAATGAGCAAGCGATATTCACATCTTAAAAGTAAAATGTCATTAAAGAGCTTTAAAAGGTTACAGGTTAGATAAGTAAAATTTTGTTTATTTCCCTTCAGCCAGAACGAAATGTTACTTTAGCTGTCTGCGTGAGGCATGATTTTATACAATACTATAACTTACTCTTAAAACTATAGGGCAGCAACTCAGGCAAGCCCAGTATGAAATGAAAAAAAAACGAAAAGCACACAGAGTACAATAAGGAAGGTGTTAAGTGTATCGGATGATGATTAAGATTTAAAAGGATGATGACTAGAGAGGATGATGATGATAGTGCAAGTAATAGCTACACAACTTAAGAACTGGGTATGGTCAACAGTAAGACAAAAGGGTGAAACCGGTGCTATATATATTATTATTATTATTATTCAATTGGATTCAATGTGCTTGCTTACCTGCCTTTACTTTTAATAGACAGGTACACACAATAGTTTTTTAGTATTAACATTAGGGGAAAGAAGTGAGGTAATCCTAACGGGGCTTTTTCTTTTACTCTAAAGAATTCTTCAAGGCCAGCTTAGCAAAAACATCTTTGGCTGTGGTTGAATGACCCTTGTTCACTTCTTTACTTATTTATTTCTGCAAATACCATCTTAGAAGAACGCATTGCTTACGTAATATTATTCTTTTCTATGAATGATCACAGTTATCTACCTATTCCTATATTTGTACGTTTACTTTTTTACCTGTTATTTTGATGAGTTTTCTTTTGAATTTTAATTCCTATCTTGTCCTCACCATAAATATTTTTCTATTTGTTTACACGCAAAAATATTTATTTATTTTAGCGAAACTAGACCCATAGGAGTTTATGAAGCTTAAGTATCATCAAACTCTAGAAAAGTTATTTATGGATAGTCTCTTACTGTTTCTTAAAAAGCACTTCCCTAAAAACCACTTATGATTTTTATTATTATTATTTATGTTTTATTTTACCCAAAATTTAGCATTCTCGCCCACACGGACCCCTTTCATACATTTTAAATAAAAGAGTTATTACTATTTTACTGTATTGCATTGTATTGTACTTTGTAAGTACATTGTTGTGGGAGTGAGATGAAATTGTCGTGGTTGCATGAAACCATGCATGAGAAATCAGATAGAGACAAAATCAATTTATTTATGACATGTCTCTCCCACAAAATTCATGGAACGAATTTTTTAATAATTAAAAAAAAACTTCTTTCCTTTTTTCCCTACATGAAAAGACTCTTATAATGGAAACTATAAAACTTAAATGATGCATTAATTTATACATAAAAGATTTTGCAAGTGAAAAAAAAAGATTTATTATACTGAACATAAATAACTTACACTACCTTGGGTGCAAATACAAAGTATAGTGACTTAATGCGGTAGGTTGTTACTGTTTCGATTCTCTAACTTTTATTGCCTTTTGCTTTCCTCCTCTTTCCCATTAACTATTACGGTGTTCCTCTATCAAATGACGGAATGAATGAAAAAAGTAAAAAAAAAGTTACGGTAAGACTAAGCATGCAGGGGTATTCATTTGAGTTATTTGAGGTAAAATAGGTAAGAAATGGTTAATAAATGCAGGTGAGAAGAGATGTTGATGATGACTATAAATCAATTAAATTGTGGTTTGCGGTGGAAAAGATGGGAGCCCCTGTGTGTTCGCTCATTATTGAAAACGGTAAATTCATCAAGACCGCTAAAGGGTTTATTGTCTGTTCAAGGCAAAACTACTATTTTACTACTATGTATGCTATGATGGTGCATAAAGTATGATCAGAGTGGTTGAATGACCGTCATCTTTTTCTTAAGAGTTAATCCTGTTTCCTTTAGAACTTTGGATTCCATTTCCTAATCCACCATAACAGATAGAACAGCTTCTTCTATCGCTAATACTAATAAGTAAACTACTACTACTACTATTTACTGACATCCTACTACCATTGCCGTTGTTCTTTGAGCATTTTGCTCTTGATGAATGCAATGCAGCAGTAGTTCATAATATTATTTTATTTTATTATATCATCGTCATTTAGCAGTAGTGGCAATAGTAACGACCACCAGACATTATCACTTTTCCCTACAGATATTTTATGTCTATTGCACCAAACAACAAGCAATAACAGCGTAATCTTTCACATATAGTAATAATAATAATATGATATTCCACTAAGCAATGCTACTGTCATGGTTCATTGAACTATCAATTCCAAGATGAGATGAACTGGTCCTTGTTTTACATTTTCGTCCCAAACATCACCATATCATAATCACTCAAATGTTCCTTAATAGTTCAAACCCCTCCCAATCTAATAATCATCATAATTAATAATAAACTTTGCATTTAACTTGAGATCATTCTTATCTAATAATATTCTGTCTATTCGATGACAACTGGCATGCTTGCAGAATGTCATCTCTTAATCAACTAACAAGGTTTCATTTAAACTGTGTATAAAATTAAATACTATTGCCATATCGTTCTAAAAATAATAATAAAAACTTGTGAAATTAAGATCTCATAAGGTATATGGCATAAAGTGTAGAGAATTAATTCATACATGAGCATTATGTCAAAAGTCCGAGTGATAAATGCTAACTCAGTGCTATTCCCTTTGTTTTCCAGTTTTCGGTGTAAAATTGGGCTTAGGCTGGACTGGAGTAGTAGAAAAGCAGATAAAAAAATTCCACGCGCATAATTTGCACCTACCTTTTTTAATCGGTGTTCCATTTCCAGTGGCACTACTAACAGTGACAATAGTATTTATAGAACTGTTACTGCTACTACTTTCCAACTTCATATTTTCAACCTTAGGGGATGCAGATGAAGAGGAGGATGAATTTTTGGAATTTATTACTACAGGAACAGTTGGTGTTGATTCCAGGGATGTTGATGAAGCGGCTGAAGTAGAAGATGCGGATGAAGATAACGCGGCCGATGTAACAACAGGAGAAGGACTATTTTCTGACTCTAGATCATTTGTTCCTACTGACATAACATCCGTAACATCTTCCGGTTCCGTCTTTATCCGCACTTTGTCAACAGAGGTTCCAGAGTCCATTGACCCAACCCCTCCCGCAGAGTCCATTCTAGGTGGACTTGTAAATGAATCAAAAAGGTCATCATTCGTTCCATCATCACAAAAGCTTAAACCAAAATCAAAATGATTCTGAGGATTGATGGAAAGGGCCGAAGCTCCAGTTGACGCACTCGTCGACTCTACTTTAAACATTGTGATGCTTAAATTAAATCTCTTCCTTGTTATGTGGGGCAAATCCTTCCTTCAAACTGACACCATCAGA
Organism: Isotoma caerulea; assembly: GCA_034696405.1. NCBI lineage: Eukaryota > Metazoa > Arthropoda > Collembola > Entomobryomorpha > Isotomidae > Isotoma > Isotoma caerulea. Next base: position 29,776 of record JAQFZZ010000022.1, on the reverse strand, counting down.
TCTGTAATTTCATAAGATAAAAAGACAGGGATAAATAAACAAAAAGCGATTAGTGAATTTCGTTTTATTTTTCATACTTGTTTCGCAACAGTATTATAGACATAGGTAGAGATTAGATACTAATAGATGCAGAAGAATAATATGTAATATGATAATTCATTGTGCAAACCATGGTAAACTAATGAACGGCTGTCTGGAACAAATCTGTATGATTCAACGAATTTCTGCCTACAGCATATTATTGTTGTTGTCATCCGGCATCTAATGAACAAAACCTGAGAGGGATTATTTCTCCAGTGGACTAATTCACATAAATACTCCACACGATTTTACAAGAAAGCTGTTTAACAACGTGATAAATGCTTAACTGCAGGATATTGATTATAATTCACATGGAACTGCACGTGCTTGGTCGTCGTTCCTTAATTTTCCTGATGTTCTATGCAAAAAAATGTTTTGGACATTTATTACCTTTAGGATGAACCCCTTTCAACCTTTACTCGAGTTTGCTTTCTTTTTCTATTTAGACACACGCACCCACTTCCCACCCAATGAGTTTGATGATATATAAACACTACAGCATTATTATGATTCAACAGTATTTTTTTGTTTTACAAAATTAAATTTCCTATTTCTTTCATAATGTAGCTTTTGTTATTGAAGATTTTATTCGGCTTTGTTTTCCCTTTTCAAGGAAAATGAAAGTTTTGGAGCTTTGATTAATGTGGAAGATAGAACAATAGAAATTTAATACTGTACCAAACGAACTTCAATAGTTGATTTGATAGGAATATTTTTGGTTGTTTTGTTTTTGAGTTTGTCTATCACAAGTATTTGGCAATTGATTTTAACGGAGAGTTTATAAATAAATTATGTATATCGCTTAGCTTAACTTCCCTTTAAACATTAACGTTAAATTGATTTTTCCTTCAAAGACCTGAATAATTTTTGAAAAAAACACTTTCATGTACGAAAGTTATGTGAAATTGTTTATAATTATAGAATGAAATTATCAAAAGCTTTTGAATGAAACGGCGTTTCACTATTGTAAATTTACACTTTGTGTAATCAAATAATGAATTACGGCAACATATACCTACGCTTTCACCACTTGATTGCTAAATAATGTTATTCAAAACAATTTTGCAAAAGTCAAAACCAATCCATGAGTGTGGTTATTCAGGCTGAAAATGTTTTTGATTATGACTTGACATAAATAGTAGATAAATAGATTCTATAACTTAGACAGTTGCGTTTGCGTTACTATTTTCACATGTATAAAGAAATTGTATGGTGATTTCTAATTGGTAGGTAACTACAACTGACTGACTAATACTGTCCTTTCACAATACCTTAACTTCTCCCTATCTATTTATCTATTGAAGTGTTTCCTTTCCAATAAAATGGGAAAAGCTCATAATTTGAGTCCGAGTGTGTACTTACTGACCGATATGATATGCAAAACAGCGTTAATGTATGTTAATGTATTTGAATAGCAATTTCCACAGAAAACTACTGGACTACCCAATGAATGGCCATTTTCTAAACATACTCAACTCATAAATACATATACATTTTACTAAAATATTCTTCTCAAATGATGTTTGCCTCATATCACCTTCTTTAAAAACTATTGCCAATCGACCAAAAACTCTATTTTCGATTTTCAGTTAATACATAACTGCAAATCTAGAATGATTTTTGTATAAGTAAAAAATACATCTCAGTCATCCACCGACCTATATATTAACGGGACTGGACAAACTACAAAATCCGCATAGCTGAAACTAAACTGTCCATCCTCAATGCGTGCATCTGTCAAAAATATCATAGAGGTAGATTAAATTCAAATTAATCTGTAAAGTTCTACCATGCAAATTTGATAGAAGACATAAATTTATTCTTCTAGGCGATTACAATCAAATTTGAATTATATATTATTTTATACAACCTACATTCTTATTTGTCTAATCTATCCATCTACTTTTCTTGCCACTTTATATGAAATGAAACCAGGTAGAAAATGTAGATTATTTATCTCACATCAAATAAGATTCCACTAGAAAAATACAAGGTTGATGTTTTCTTTCATACAAATACATGATCTGCCAACAGTTTTAATACACAAAACTAAGAAAGTGAATGGAAAAAGAGAATTTTTCCTTTTTTTCTCGAGATCGTCAAATTCTGTTTGAAGTCAGTGTTCTATTATGTACAATGTATAGTAGAATGAACAAACAACTTGGAATCTTTTCCTCAGGACGAAGAAATTTAATAAATTCTATTCAATTCCCAAACGACGAACAACGGTTTTGCTTTTTTCCTTCATCTCCTATATAAAATATCACGTGTATTTCAGATTTTAGTTGATACGATACCTACATACATGGAGATTTCTGTTGATATCAACCAAACGTACTTGGAGATATAAGTGGTACACATTTTTTTCTAGGATTTTGGTCGGATGCTGCAAATGCAATAAGACTGTCTTAGTAGTAAAAAAGTAATGATGAATGATCATAGAAAGGAAGAGGATTTTTATCAATTTCTACACTGTTAAAAAGAACTTATCATCTGCATTGAGATTGAATAGTTTTCAATTGTACCAAACATAATAAGAGAAATAGCAGTATGTCACGTGTAAAAGATAAGCTATTATTCCATAGGACTTTCTTTGACTCACGACCCCTTCCTGACAGCTTCTATTATATCTTCTGTCATTCTCATTCATTTATTGTATTTGTAATGATAATATACGAGAGTGCTTTCGCCTCACTGAAATTCCACCGTTGAACTGAAGAAAAGTTTTACTACACACAAAAAAGGCTGAGTGACAGAGTAGATGATAGAGAAAAGTAAAATTCATTATAGCACTTTCAACTTTCTTTGATTTTTATTCCCTCGTCTAGTTACTTCTGTTATCATGATGGCGTGTTCAAGATACAAAAGTCTGTTTTCAGATGATAACATTTTTATTTGCATCAACTCAGGCTTGATACAAAAACAAATTGAGTTAATGAAATTTGCATCCTTTTGTTTGAACCGATACACAAGTCAACTCTCGTTAGTGTCGTTAGTATCAAAAAACATTTTTGAACATGAATTGAACACAGTAGGAGTTTATAGTAATTTGATACAAAAATTGAGTAGTTAGTATCTCTGATTTGTTCTTTGAAGTAGCTCAAATGATAGGAGGAAAGGATAACAAAACACATGTCACAAGTGTGCATCTCCCTTTGATCTTCCAGATTAGTCCAACTCCCTACGTTATGCTACATTCTTACACAACTTTTGTATAGAAAACCTTATTTCATCCTTCAAACTCTATAAATATGAGGTACTGTTTCAGTCAGCCCATATGAACCATAACTAAAACATCTCGTTCACTACGCTAAATAGTGAAACATCAGTTTGGAGTGTATGCAAATTATCATTTAATCCTTTTAATTTCTGAATATAATGCAATACTCTACTATTATTGTCTTCTAAATTGTATCAAGTGTTGTTGTCTCTTGTTACCACAATTTCATGCTAAATTTTATGCTGTATAAAAATCCAATTATCCACCTATGCAGACACATAAATCTATCCTAAATCTTTTACATTACAATACTCATGCATTTTAAAACGATATATAGTTTGATGCATGCATAAAACCATTTCAATGGGTTTGGCCAAATGCAATAAGTCTTGTCACGCTTTTTAGATGCCGATGCCGGTTTATTCATTTACATATTATATTTATTTATGCAACATGCTTTAATATTAATTATGATTTAACATTCTGAATTGGAAAAGACTATAGTAAATTCTACCGGTTGCTAGAATTTCCTTCATTTCTCACAATCCAAGAATCCAAAATGTTTTTATCCCGTTATTTCCAACAAAATCTTTTTATGCATGCCCCCAATCACCAATTCATTTAACATCATGCCGATAAGAACGTCCACCAGGACAACCTACCTACCTACTCCAACAGTTTACTTTACTTACACAACATGCAAATTAAAGTTTAGGAAACGAAAGTAGAAAAAAAGTGAATGTGAACCAACTAGACTCATAAAATACTTACCTGTTCAATGTTGATATTGACTTGATGTGAGTCCCCTCTATCTACCTGAGTAAAGTGGTGCGTGTGTATTCACCAACCACAACAGAACTGGAGTTGAGTTGTTGAGTAATGTCAAATAACTGGAGAAAGTTGAGACGCTCTTTTCCTTTTCTTCACCTCATGGGAAGCCAAACAAACAGGAGGAAGTCTCAAGTGTTGACAATTATTCAATTACTCAACTAATGAATCATTTATTACACCAAAAGTAAAACCACTCACTCGAGGGGATCCACACGGATCAAAATCAAAAATCTATGATTACTTCTGAATGATAAATAAATATATATTGTATATCACAAACAGATAAGCACTGGGAACTGGGATGGTTATTATTAATTAGTAATTAATTAAATTACTAAAGACTATGTAACCATATACTGTTAATAACTTTCTGGTTAATTGTCTTAATTCATTATTTATTTATCAATTAATTTTCTTTGATTAATCACTTGTTTACTCCAGCACATAATATGATTAACTTCGCTACTGGGTTTTTTACCTTTTTATTTTATTAAATCTCTCTACATATTCAACATTGAACATTGATTGTAAATACACAAACCAATATCAGAGGTGACTGGCCTCACAGATTTAGAATAATAACTTATCTTTAGGTACGGAAACCCAATTCATTTCATAATTCAAATATTAAATTCTCAATTTGACTCTAAATTGGAATTAGATATTCGGAGGCACAATGCTAATTAAATGTAAGTTAGCGATGATTTTTTGAGGGTATAAAAACTGTGTAGAAAACATTGAGGGTCTCTCCCTCGAGGACTTGAGTGTGAAGTATTTCAGAAGGAAGAGGAAGGATCGAACGGTCGGAAGGAACGAACGAACTGATCGAAGGTGCAGAGAGAACTGGAAGACAGTTTCCTTCTCTGAGAAGACTTCTCTCTCTCTCCTATAGAGTCCCACACTCTCCGACCAGTTCACATTTACACACAGACTTCTATCTCATGCAATTCTTAGGCAGCCGAGAAGAGTTGCACAGATGAGAATGATGAGGATTTCAGTCAGGATGAACAACACGGGAAATGTGCACAACTATGTTGTACAAAGTTTTAGAGCTCTTATTGCTTTCCTATGTACAACTGTACCACACCACCACACACACTGTTTATTCCTTGGTACCGTTTACAAATTTTAGATCCCATTTAGAGAATATTTTTACTTCTAAGGTACTTCTAGTGTCTGTAATGTTTTAAAAAGCTCTGCTAGGAGGCACCCGGAGTTTAAATGGAATCTAATGACAAATTTCATTTATGAAAACCGTAGAGGCAAAATATTGAAGGGGTTTATGTTTGAAATCTAGGTAGATTTTAAATTCGACTGGAATTATCTAATGTGGATAAGAGTTTGAAATAACGTCAGTTTTTTTAATAGAAAACACAATTTAATTCAAGCCCATATTGATATTTCTTTGTAAGCGATAGAATAATGATAATGATTATGTGTCAAAGATATTGTCTAAAAAAAGTCTGAATCTACTTTTAATTGTAAGTAGGTCTCTTTGCACACCTGTAATGAGTTGAGTTGAGATAAGCAAGACAGACAATTAATAATAAAAGATATAGAAGATCTACCTGCATGTTCAACGCGACTGGAGTTTCTTAAACATGAACATTTCTGAAATTGTCAAGACAAAATAGAAAAGTAATGGATGGCATCTTTGGGTCAGAAACGATTTGCATTTTAAAAAAAGATGCATTTCCTCGAAATTATTTTGCACCAGCTGGCATAAAACATGAGGAGGCAAAAGGTCCACATAATTTGTGAACGCATAAATTCTATTGCTTGAATACAGTGCTATCTAAAAATCCACATCTTAAGACTTGGAAGCAACACTAAAATAACTCAGAGAATAGAAGTATTGTACAGTAGTGGTTCTTCTTTAAAAGTTTGTATACGAAAGAACTTGATGCAGTTATGTTCTTATGTTGTACACTATTGATAAAAAGTGAATTGGATTTTGAATACAGAATATAACTCTCTGCAAAAGCCGAAGTTGCTTGGTTTCTCTCTTACTAAATGCTCTTTAGGTTGTATTGCATTCATATTGAACAAAGTATAGGAATCTCTATAAAAGTAAAGTTTCTGCGGATTCATTTCTCGCAACTAATTCTATGGAACATTATCGCATTAGACAAAAGTACACTTTTGTACTTTATAGCTTCACTTGTGTACCTTTAGTTCAGTTTCTTATGAATCTAATGATAAAATAATAATAATAAAATTAACTCGATAGAATAAGAAAATACTGTTTCACTATCTTTAAACTATAAAGCATAGAATTATCATGGTAATGTATCGTTTAAAAGAAATAAGTAAGCTGTCAGATGTCAGCAATACCACATAAGGGTGGAGGTTAGGTAAGGGTTTTCTTCAAAAACTCCAAATACGATATATAGGAACTACACAGAGATCCTTCGATCGTGGTCTCTGGGAACTACATGCAATGCAATGCTTTAATTCACGAACTATCTTTTCGCCCAAGATCTTTCATTAAATTTTACATTAAAATAGTTTAGACATTAACTGATAAAAATTACCTAATTCAGATTGTTGTATTAGATATTAGTTTCACAGTGGGGTGTAGCTGTAAAAATAATTCTTAACTAAACATTGATTACATCCACGAGAATATACATTCATGCATTCTGACTCTGACTTTGATTTCTTATTTGAAACCGTAATATTATAAGACAAATGAATTTCAAAACTTGGACTATTCTATTACAGTTTTTAAAAAGACAAATTATTTGTCCTTGTCTTTTTCAAAACCCATCTTGACATTTTTTCCCGTTTATATTTCCTATGAAAATAAAAAAATCCAAAAAGTTGAGAAATAAACGATTAGAATACATTTTTTAAAGAATAGCATTAACAGCTACGACTCATCGATCTATACTAAATTAACAAACCCTCCCAGTAAAATTTGCATGCAAAAATGACTGGCGAATTTATGTACAAGGTTTTTTAATGATGAAGCAGGAACGTCAACGTGCACTGAACCCAAGAGGCAGGTATAGGTGGTACTAGGTGCCAAGAGATTCATTTAACGGGACAAGTAGGAAAAAAACGAAACAATAATATTCTGGTTGATAAACCTCATCCCCATCCATAAAATTTGATCGGACAAACTACCACAAACTATAATGTGTGTATATCACCGTAAATTAAATTACTATGTACTCGAAGGGGCAAGTACTCGTTTATAATAAAATAAAATAAATTTAGAATTTATTTGTTATTGTTAGCTTTTGATATGATATACGAGTGTGTGGGTAACGTGTAACAGCTCCTGGGTTCGGTCTCTGTCTTCATCCATTTACTCAGTGCTCAGGGATTCGTTAATTCAAACTTGTTTCGTACAATATAATTCTCGATTACATTGTTTGTACCTTTCTTTATACTGTTATTACAAATGTATTCTTGCACAGTGGATAACTTATGTGTGAGTCGGATTCATCATCATCATCATAATAATAATATCATCTTCATCTATTAAATACTTCCTCCCTCCATCAAGTCCAGTTTCTTTACAGTTATCTTAAATGATAGCTTTTGGCATGAAAAATATACACCTTGAGGAATTAATCAGTGAGGAATAAAAGATGAAGAGGAATCTCTCTTCTCTATTTTATTCTTCCTTCTTTAGGTATTTCTACAACGTTGTTTGTCCCAAACATGTAAAATAGATACTTTTATCACTTCCAATTCAATTTGTCTATCTAATCAAACCGTATTCTTCCTGATTAGCCGAAAACGGATAAAAATGGTCAATTCAAATTCCCTATCTCCTTGAAGTTCTCACCTTAAATTTACCTGTGTATTATCTCTCATCTGGTATCATATGAATTTGAAAAATAAGCAATGCAGATGAGGATCCATTTCAATAAGAACTTGCGTGTTTTGAAAGCATTTATTACAAAGTATATTAATATCCTTTTATAATGCAGGGTCATAAAGTATGTATACCTTTTAGACTGATTTTGTACAGACAAGCGTAAGAAATATTATACAGCATTAAACGATTGTGTACGGTAAATTTAAAGGTGGTTAGATGTAATCAAGCGGAAGTCCATTTATATGTAAAGAAACGGGGTTTTCACGAATCGAAACCTTTACACTGATATCCAATACATTTGGAAAGTAATTAACATTTTAAGTTTTCCATCAAAAAGGAAGTCAGTCATTTAGGTATATATTTTATAAAAATACCTAAATATTTTAAATATTTTATATTTTTTTACAACATTTTCTCACTTACTGTCATCAATTTAAGAAATATGAAAGAAGATATGTAAAGCATTTTAAAGTAAAAGTTTTACACATATCCAAACTGTTATCTATCATTGTTTTAAAAGTTTTGTATCACACACTTTTTCATTACGTATCAAAGCAGATTATATAAACAGTTTGAAAGTTAAACATGAATGAAGTTCTTCTCATATCTTGATTTTTTATTTAAAGTGTAAATTCCCCAACAAATTAATAACTTGCATATTTTTCATCTAGCGATACATAAAATGTTAGGCGTCTCTGGGCTATTGATATTAAAAACATTACGGTCTAAAGATCTAATATAATTCATTTAAAAAATAGTTTTTGCTCAATAAAGACCAAGAAACTACTGTAGAGCATTTTTAGTCCTTGTAATACAGAAAACAGGAAATCTCACCTAAATGTTTTTACGACGTAATGCAATTTTTTCACTTCAATAAATCCAGAGATCTGATAATTTTGTTCTTCCAACAATTTATTATGCTCTGTTAACAGGTAGTCTCAGCCATGTTTGCAATTTATCAAATATTTATTACCTTTCCATTCTCCATTCTGATAATAATAACTAAATGAGTTTTAAGTTAAAGGTCAATTCTGTATTATTTTCAACACAATAATTTCCATTAATAAAAAATAAAATGTACCTGAAAAAACTGCATACAATTACTGACTTAACAAGCAGTTACGGTTTATAAAAAATATAGAAATAAAATTTTAATCAACAGGACTTGACGTAAAATAAAAATATTTTTTGTGTCAGACGTCACATATAATAATAGTAATTTCAAGTTATTTTTAACGAAACAACAGTTTGAATCACATTATTGATTACATCGACTAATGATGTCTTATTTATTATCATAAATAAAGTCACATATTACGTAATATTAGCCCCGGCTAGATTTTAGACTCTGAGATATGAATATTTTCGTCATGTTTTGTCGCGTCATAGGTCAACATAGGAAAGTCGCGTCATAGGTCAGCATAGGAAAGTCGCGTCATAGGTCAACATAGGAAAGTCGCGTCATAGGTCAACATAGGAAAGTCGCGTCATAGGTCAACATAGGAAATATAAATCTGAGCAATGAATAAATGCTTGGAGTATTCTCTTACCATTGTAAATATTCGTTTGTAATTAGGATAATATAAATATAAATAGAAATGCTAATTTAGGTTGAGTATTGCTTATTTAGAAGCTGAAATTGTGCATTCATATATCAAAGGTAATTTTGTAAAAATAAAGAGAAAGCTTTCCTTTTTTATTTATCTTTCTTTTAAACTGAAGTATGTACTTTTATACGCATTCAAATGCATTTATTTACGTCATACAAGTATAACTTATGTCACATACTATTTTGCCTATTAGCAAGAATTAACGCTATTATGCCTTTATTATAAACAGTAAGTCTTCAAATTTTCTCATTGAGACTGTAAACTGAAACTGACGTAAAATGTAAAAATTAAAACATGGGTTTTGCTTTCAATTTTTGAAAATTTTGAAAGTGATAAATGGACTAATACATATAACGAAATTTTATTTGACTTAAAAAAGAAAATTTTGACATTTACAGAAGCTCATGTATAAAATGTTTATTTTAAACCATAAAGATTATTAATTTTTTCATCCATTACTGAGTTTCATATAAAGCTAGTTTCAAAACTCAAAACTACAGATGGAAAATCACTTCTCCCTACCTAAGAAATCACAGTATATTGATATAAACACTGGTTTTTATTCAACATCGAATTATGTTTAGCTAAATGTTAATTCTAACAGCTTAGAGGAAGACATTTAAAACAATTCCTAGAATAGTACAATTTCTACCTGAAGCTGTCAACTATTTCAAGATACAATCTTCCTATTAGATTATAAAAGGAAGATAGAACTCAGCCAAATCAGATCAAAGATAATTTTTTCTCTGTACCTTGCAGGTTGGAGTTACAGCAAAGAAAAGATTCCTGGAGGGATAAGAATAGCTTTTGACTGCAGACTTAAATCTTTAGAAAGATGCAAAAATTGCGATAAGTTCCAAGAAAAGAAGATAAGAGAATCTTACGTAGGTGTATTAATTCCTTTTTTTATCCGAATTAGAAGCTAGTAATTTTTCAAGCTAAGGAAAATAGGAAAAGTCATCTCAAAGGAATCAGTAATCACAATCACCACCGTAGCTTCTGACAACAGTCTGTAAAAGACTTATATGATTTCATCATAATCACTTAACTCCTTTCATCCTTTTACAGTCTTACAGTCGTCATACTCATACATCGTCACCTTTTTTCCCCAAGAGGTGACCTTCTTCTCTTAGATCTTTGTTAGATGCAAAGTGTTTGGAGGGGCTTCATCATATACGTTTTTATGATAAATTGTTGCATTATTTTTAATTTTTTACGATTCTATTGAGAAAACATCTTGCACCTGAGGTTTCCAATATGTAGGTGAGAAATCATGATTATAAATCTTAATCATGGCTTTTTACCCAGAAAAGCTAGCTATAGCTTCCAGGCTACGACCAACCATGTTAATTTTAAGGGCGATTCTGACTTCCTTATGGAATCTGAGAAAAGATTGAAGAAGTGTGGCGAGTCCTAGGACATAATGTAAAGATTGAGACTTGTGTGTGCTATAGATAGAGGACACTTGGGGGATAAGTGTAATTTCTTCCTTTGAAGCACTTTATATTTCTCAACTTTCTTTCCTGTGTGTGCTTGGCTTGGCTCTTTGCTGCCTTCACCCATACGGAGTGATCGAAGGGACAGATCGATATAAAAAGTTCACCAGGAGGAATCCTCCTCGTCCTCTTGTTTAGAAGTAATAGAGGTATGAGGATCATTATACAAGAATGGGAAGTGTGTCCTTCCTTACCACCGCCACCATTGCCACTGCTACTACCAAAATCATCACCCACCACAGAAATGTACCACGAGAAAAGGATCCAAAAACTCTTGGAAAAACTTCCAATATTTTTGAGCATCAACCATCTTTTCTACTCAAGCTGTCACTATCACTTGGAACAGGGAAAAACTATCTTTTACTTTATCCCCTCACTCTTCTTCATCATCCTCTGTCTTAAGTTTCACATATATATATCTTATTGTTATTGTAATAGTGGCAGAGAGAGTATCATAATCGGACGGTGCATTATCCTCTAAATGTCGAATATATAGGCTCGTAATTCTTTTACCCAGAAAACAACTGAGGAATCCTATCAAAGAAACTTTCCGACAAATCTTCCTGACACCTTGTAGGCCAAAGATATTGGATGGAGACAGGAGGACAGACAATCTATTGATATCCTTTTACCAGCAGCGAAGTACAAACACTGTTTTTTTAAAGACTTCTTAGAATTCACAGGAAAATCTTGTTGGAACACCTAAGCATAAAACCAATTCAATATCTAACTTTCAATCTTTGAGCTTGTATATAATAGTAGAGGACATATTATTGATACTGCCAAAGTGCCATCTCATAAATACGACTCTTTTCGTTTCTTTATCTATACTAGAACTATCTATCTGCCTATTTGTATTATTGGCAAATCTAAAAGCTGAATCGACTAACTATAAAATCAAAAAACGACGTGAGAACTTGTATCTTTCCATACTTGACAGTTGTCAATCCGACCAAATCTAATGCTAAGTGTTTTACTTGAAAAGCTTCTTGCCTTATGTAAGTTGACTGATACAAGTCATATTGATTTTTAGGTAACGTTTCTTTAATTAAGTTTTACTACAGTAAATCGTTAATTTTAAAATGAGGGAAATGTATTTTCTTAAACTTTAAGAACAGTATAAAAATATAAAGAAAATTGTATAGACCCGATACATCAGCGAAATTCCACTTCCTGGGAACAGTCTTTTGAAGAAGTTGTGACAACCCTCGAAACATTTCAACATGAAAAGCCAAGCTATCATCATTTATTCAAAGAAACTCTATTTTATTCAACATAGCCTAGCCTTTTATATCAATCTAACATGCATACAAAGATGACCCGTAACATAAGAATCCATTTATGCGTAAGATCCAACGGCACGTCAACTTTTACTCGTATTGCTTTTTGTAGGACAGATTTTCTTTTGATGATGTCTCTTTCATCTAAATATTTCTTGTGTACGCAACAAAGCTTCAAACTGACAAAGAAATTGACATTCCGCAGAAAGTAAGTAACATGGCGTGTAGGTATCAAACGTTATTTAAATTCCGTTTTGAAAATCTCTTAGCACCACCCGCATACTAAGCGAAGGATGATTTCAGTCGCAGTATACGAAATGTTTTATACCACAAGCTGTAAAATAAAGCCTGAACATCTTCAAATGCCTTCTGTACTTTCTTTCCATTTCATATGCCTAGAATATGAGAGGGAATAAATTCTTCTGTAATGTAATGAAATTCAGGTAGGCATTTAGTAATGGAAAAAGGCCTTACCTGACTACCTTGGTACTCTAGACCAACCAACCCGTATCAAACTGAATCATGATGCCCCGGTGAGTTTTTATGAAAATCTCTCAAGTTTTTCCCATCACAGATAACTGCCTTGAGGATATATTAGGCAATTAACATAGAAGTAGTTCATCCTTTCATTTCCTTGTTTGTATGATAGTACTCCGCTTTATCTGACTTGACGCTGACACAAAGAAAAGGACAATCGGATGGATAGATGACAAGCAGGCAGTGAAAGCTGTTCATTTCATAATACTAAATATTTAATCAATACCCTTAGAGGAAAATCTCATTGTTTTCTTTACATTCTCTCTTGTTGCAGCTAAATCTCTTCCTTGTTTATGTCTACCTTGTAACAAAAGCTTGGCCCACTGATGTTACATTAATTAATCCGTTAATCCCATTCTAGACGGAAAGTTTTAGAAGTCCAAGCGGATTAGCTATCCATATAAAATACAGCGTGCGTCAAAAAAAAGCGCACGTCCAGGAATCTCATGTTAAATTCATTTTGTGCAAATTCAAATAACTCTGTTAATATCCAGCACACTGAGATGCTTTATAGCTCGTTTGAAAGGAAATTAAATTTACTAAGTAAAAGTGGTTTTAGGTGGTTTCTGCAACCCCAACTGACCCTGCTGGAATTTTTGAAAGAAGTAACTATGGGGTTGCTATCCTACAGTTGCCTAAACCTGAGTCGGATTGGGTTGTATGTTTCCTGTTACCTTTCAAAAACATCGTTCCCTATTCTTGAACACAACCCTGGCAAATGTAATGTTTAAAACCCCAACTACCCCCGCAGGCTCTAATAATCCTCTTCTGATCTGGTACAGATCCAATTTCATCCACTTAAAAAATTTGTCATTGAAATTTAAAAATATATTTGAAAGCAGGGTTTCGGTATGGTATTAATCACCTGATTAAAATCAGTGATTAATACCACTTACCACTGGTAAAAATGATAGCAGTTTAGTGGTTTTTACTACTTTAGTGGTAAAAATGATTTTCATAAGAATTTGTAGTATGAGAATTATGTAAGGTAGTTAATAGTTCCAAGTTAACTAGTTAATTAGTTATCATTAATGTTAATTAATTATAATTAAGAACTTTGGGCATGCTTATTTACATGCGTTTAAACACTTTAAAATTAATACAGAAATAATATTTCACATTTGAACAAAATTGATGTATTTTAACTTATAAAATACATGCAACTTTTTCTGTTATTGTTTGAATTGTTTCACATAATTCAAAGCTAACCATAAACCACCTGTCCCTTTTATAATGACCAATTTGCCAAGTTAAATAATAATTTTTCGATTTAAGCATAGAAAACCTGAAATTTGGATTGGATTTCCATCCAATAAATATAGGTAGTAGAAATATAAATCCATAAAATGTTTTTTAAATTGTGGTGTGAAGTGTTTAAACAAGATGTTTACTGTTTTAAACGTTTAAAGTTGGAAACTGTTTAATACAAAAACTAACGATTATAACTTTGCCATTCAGTAGTCAATGACCTTTTAAAGCGCATAGTTATAGTTTTTATCATTTTTACCATTTTTACCACTTTTAACACTTACCAGTGGTTTTAATCATTTTTACCAGTGGTATGGTAAAAATGTCTTAAAAGTGCTAAAAACGAAACCCTGTTTGAAAGGCTCTTTTACCTACGATTATACATTAACCTTATCATCTCATGGGTTATCTTTTCTTTCGATTATCTTATCGTAAATTTCTATACACAGTAGAGTGCAGTGGTGCAGTTGGACAAAGTAGTTTGGCCAAGTCTTGAAAGCAAGAGTTTAGATGGAGGTGGTGTTGAGCCATCTAGAGTTACCAGAATTTAGGGAAGGGTTGGATCTCTCTAGAAAAGAGTGCAATTATAGAATCTAGTGCCTGCCTGCCTGCAGTTGTGGCTGAGGGGATCCGGTTTCTCTAACTTCGTGCTTTCTCCATGGACTCAATTCATGTGCTTTCTCCTTATTTTCTTACATCCCTAAAAGAAAATCTTCTCCTATTGCGATGCATGGGAATCTTCCCATTTTAAAAGTAAACTTTCTATTAAAAGGAATATAATGGAAGAGTTGATGTCGTAAAATAAGAACATTTTTGAACCAGACATTAAAGATAATAATAGTAATTTAAATGCTGTTTCTAATGAAACAATACAGTTTAATCCCAGTATCGATTACTCCAGCTAATGACATCTTACTGTGATAAATATGTATGTAATATATATAAGTTTAATAATATCATTCCAGACTGTAGTTTAGATTCTGGGTAAAAAATGATATGCATGCAGTATTTCGCCTCGTGCATTAGCTCCCTTTGCTATTATTCTATAATGATGTAAAAGTTCGTGACTTCCTCAGAATGAATTTCGAGTTTGAAGATGATGATGATGATAATAATGATGATGATAGTGAGTGATGAAACTTGTACAAGAAATAATAATGGGATGAAATTCAGGTAAAGAAGTACACAGGTAGGTATGTGGGAGGCAACCAAGGGTGCATGTTATGTGGCAACGAGAGAAGATAGTGATACGTAGTGCAACATAAAATAAAACATACGGACGTCAGTCAGTCAACTAGATAGAGGTAAGAATATGGAGAAAGGTGTACTGTACATACTAGACGAATGCTATTACACTACATCACGCTGCATGTTATAAAAAAGTGTAGCCTGCATTTTATAGGAGAAAGTGTCTTGTTTAAAAATAAAAATAGTCAGAGAAGTTAAATTTATAGAAGTTGCAGGCTACTGTCGGTCCTGTACTACCATACCACTGATCCAGCATCCAAACCAAAGGTATATATCTGTTGACTTGGGTTTATTGGGTTGGAGAAACACAAGAGAGAAATATCAGCTGGGTGGCTTGGTTTGGTTGGATGGCTGCTGTAGAGAGAAAAGGTCATTTCAGGGTAATTGGGGTAAGGTGAAAGTAGAGAAAGTACTATTATATACTTGGGTACAGTGGTGTTAGTACTAGTATTATCAAGATTAGATAGATATATGCTATTTTACACAGATGGGCATCTCTGGTGACTAGGCATTTGGGCAGAATGTGTGAGTGAAAGAGGAGAAAGTACTTTTTCTTGGTAGAGTAGTAATAGTAGTAGTATTCTCGTAGTACAGAACAGAACCCGTGGGTACATGAGGAGATCTAGAGAATATGATGATGGTGGTGGTGGCTGGTTGGTCGTAGTTCTCAGTACGATATGGTAATACCTGATTTCTCCTTTCTGGCGGTGGCGGTCGTTGAATTCACTTCTAAAGAAGAATGAGGACAAGAAGAAACGGGATATATAATATCCTTTTTGTTGTTGTTAGCTCGTCACCCTCCTCATCTTACACATACATACATATATTTATGTATACAGTAGGAATTCTCCCACAAGTAAAAGCAGGATGGATTGTGTACATGGTGAAAGTAGAATAGAGAGTTTCAAAGCTGTTGGATGCAAGAATGGTATTATTTTGTACAGTTGTATATGTGTATGCATTGTAGATACATCTTAGGGTAAAAATCGAGTTGTGATATTATGAAGGGTGGACGGACCAACGAGAGAGAGAGAGAGAGTCAGAGTGAGTGAGAACTTTTCACTTGGCCAAGCAGGCAAGACTTGCACGACATTCTGATACATATAGAAAAGAGAAAGAAGAAGAAGAAGAGAAAGCAGAATTCTTCCTTTTTGAGGTCCTTTCTTAAACGAAGAGTTTTCTAAGAGTCGTAGTAGTAAGTAGAGAGAGAGAGTAGTAAGAACAGGCAGACTGAGTAAAGTGGACTATGTGCATGGTTTAATAATAATATTATGTAGCAGTAGTAAAAGTAAGGGAGCAGGAGCGGAGAAAGCTATTTGGTCAATGAGGAAAGCACAACTGGGTTTGTGCATACTTTGCCTGTGAATATAGTAGACTAGCCGAGAAGACTAGTACACACTTCGGACAGCCCTATGGGGGTACCTACAGACAGACATACTGACTCTCAAGGAAGGAGACTACATATAACATGCATTTCTTTCTTTCTCTCTCTCTTACTTTCACTCGATAGTTCATCTTACGATGGGATAGACATAGAGGATGTATTTTCAGTACTGGAGCAACACTATGTAGAGTAATATTAGGACTTTCTCTATTCTATTTGCAAGTGAGAAAGGGACGAAAAGCGTATATCAGTGACGCAAGTGCGCAGAGCTAGAATCTAGTCCAATCAGCGATCCCCCTTCCGCAGTGTAAATCTGAGTAATGCAATCTTTCTTGGGTGACTGCAGACAATGCGCCCCTCAGACCATATTCAGCGATTGACGAAGAATGATGAGCGCCGAGCACACGGTGGTCTTTCACCCGGAATGCAATCACAACGTTTCCTACGACTAAGTATTACTATTACAAATAGAAGATCAACTGTCCCTTTTCATCACAACAACTTCCGTGCTTATTATTGTCTAGCGACCCAAATAAATATTCTTGGGGCTATATAGTTGTGTGTGCTCTCTGTTTGTGGTGAAAGCTCACTTATTGAACGTTAATTTACTTTTTAAAGTTTTACTCGTTACTCATCAAGCAATAATTGAAAATACGAATCCAATAAAAATAGTGCATTCACACATCGGCAGAAGTTATAGGGACTGACTGGAAGCCGAGTAGTAAATAATAAGTAGTAGTAAGTTGGTCTACTACTCCACTCTTGCTCTTTCTCTTACGATTAATCCGGTGGCTATACACACACCACAGCCTACACTACTTTCTCCGGTCCACCTGTCTCATCAGAGTGAACAAGTGAGAAAGAAGTGTCAGTTTTATTCTCAGTCATCATGGAAGAAGGCAGAGAAACTCTGACTGTTACTAGTTGGAGCCCGAAACACTGCCCTCATTACCATCATGACACAAGGATCATCAAAAATAGCAACATCATCATCAATAGAATTGTAGAAGAAGTATCATGTTTGTTACTCCTGTGAGTTGAACCCCCGCCCCTCATTAAAACCTTGTGTTCTCTAATCTACAATTAAGTCTAAAATATACAACTACTATATATATATATATATATATATATATTACAACTACAACTATTTAGTCAACATTAAATCGAAAACTTCAAGTCAACCTTCAGCTTGCCTAGAGAACCTTTCTTGTTCCTGCAAGAATGGTTATTTGGGTCTACGTATCGCTGTCCTTCGCCCTTCTGCTCAAATTCACATCCAATGCCGTGTAAGTTTATCTTTCATTTCGTACCTTCATAATAATATTATCATACCTTCATGATTGATAACTCAACCTACCCAAAAGCATTAATATCCAGCAGAGTTTAAAACTTTAAACGAGTCGAATCGGGGGCAAATTGAAATGTGGCCCAGAAATTGGGAAAATATTGACTGAATTTTAATTTTCCATCCAAAGGAATGTTACCTACTTTCTCCTCACATAAACACATACTACTACTCCTACTACCCTACTTCATCGGGTTGGGTACTATTTAAGTTAGACAACACGTCTATACAGCATTATTTTATATCTACAACATGAATCTATATTTATATCAAGGAGCTTTTACCAGAATTGGACAGTACTTCCTACATGTAATAAAATTGTTTAGATGTAGCAGACACACATAAGCCATAATGCAACTGTGGGCAGACAAGCCGTGTTGTATTAAGTAACTACTACACGATGCCGAAACTTATCCCCTATTTCTCTTTTCTCCAACCTTCCATACTGAATTAAATTCAATGGAAAAATGTTCCTTTCCTTTTAGCTTTCCTTACACTTACTTAATACTTATGCACTATAGTACTCCCTTACCTTACCGAATAGTTTAGCTAGGTATTCCATAATATTAGTGAGTGAGTGGCATAGCGAATCCAGTGTTATCTTTACCTTGACACAATTTCATTTCCAGGTCGGTAAGTAAATCCATAGCTCAAAGTGGATAATGGGAGAAAAGGCCAAGTAACAACAAAAGGAGTAAATTACCCGATAACCCACTAATATATTATAGAGTTAGAATGTTATCAGTCGATTTGATCAACTGATAAAAAACTACTTGACTATCTATCAGCACTTTGAATCCGTGTGACACGCTCAGGACAGGAAAGCCCCAACCTTTAGACTCTGACTATTTTACAACTCAACCTACTTCATAATATGCCAGTTTAACCCGTTCTTCTACTTTCCTCTCTTATTTCATACTCTCTCTCTCTCGAGTCTTGAACAAAACTCAAAACATGAAATATTAATCGACGAGTGTTACCTAGAGCCAAAAGCTATTGAGGTCAAGCATGTACAAATTATCCATTTAAGTGCCTAGCCAAAGTAGTCTAATGTGTGTTTTGTGTGTATATATATGAGTACTAGAGAGACTAGAGGTAGACTCTACTAGGATTTCAGCTCTCTCATAAAAGCAACACCAACGAGGAAGGCTTTATTCTTTCTTTCTTTTTCTGACCATCATCATCATGATGATCATCATCCAGACCAGAGATTATATTGCTGAAAGCCATTTACTTTTCCCATTTAGCCATGCAATGTATTCCGTTAAGTTTTTCTCCTCTCTTTAAGTTGTACTTTTTGCCATGGAGTGAAAGTCGTAGAGGGATTAAGGTTAGAATGATCCTGAAGCAGAAGTAATAGTACAGAACACTCACTGCATGTACTTTTCTTTTCTCTCGTGTTCTTATGATGATGATTGGGCATGGTTTTATATAGGTGGAAGAAAATGTGCATACCGATACGATAATACCACATCACCAGACCAGACCAGACCAATGTTGACTAGTTCAACTCTGGGTAGAATACCCAACCCTACTTTCCTCACACATGCTATGTTTCTATTATAATCTCTGCATTCTTCCGGATCAAACATTTTTCGTAGTAGTTTTTTTTAGGAAATTTAAAGACGCTAGGTCACGTATGGTACTCACGGTGTGTTTGGTACTATTCTGTTGATTTTTCAATTTGACCAAGTAAATCTAGGAAATATAAACGAATGTAAGAGTAAGGTATAACAATATAACAAAATAAATAATAGACTGGCTGTGCGAAAAATTGGCGGACGTGCATTCACAAAGTATTTCAGATCTACAGGGTAGAAGAGCATAGGGAAAATCAATACTGGTTTTTGGAAGGAGAAAACCGAGTGCAGTGCGCAGTGTTTGCTAAGGAATATGTCTCTCTCCCTTTCTCTTTTTACTTACTTACGAAACTTACTTTAACTTACTATTTCTACTTACTTGTACTCCTTTGGTCTACCCTTTACTATTTAGCTTTCTTTCTTTCTTCTTTTTGTATTCTTCCTTTATTCTACTTGGCCACTTCTTCTCTATCGTTTAGAAATAATAATATTATCTGCTTCCAAACTACAAGCATATACACAGAGAGAGAGAGAGCACTTAATGTATACCAAGAAGTTAGGGTTAAAATGAAAATGAAGATGAACTAGAGACAAGGAGAGAAAATACCTTTGATTGCCATTCATTAAGTTAAAGAAGAGCGAGAGAGAGACTCGAGTTTCCTCGCTCCCAAAGCCAATTACCTCGTTTTAATCATCTCTAATAACTCAAATTGCTATTACAAACAAAATGCCTAAAACAAATAATAATACGTAAAGGTTCTTTCCTAGAAGTTCACATCGCATGGGGCTTTTTGAAAATTTCGTTTTTTTTACCTTTGTCCAACTTCCAACAATATTGTATAAAATCCTTTAGTGGTGGTGGTAGTGATGGGTGGGATGTTGACTGAAAATTTTGAGGATTGAAGGATTCTCAGATGAGACTACTCTCCATTGCCACTATGAACTACTTGGCACTCTCAAGTATTGATCATCCTTTGTAACTAACATGATAGTAGAAGTAAGTATTATGAGGTAGGGGGTAAAATCAACATCAGAAATGTAAGAGTGTCTACTTAAACTTGTACTTTCAAGTGTAGGGAATAGACATATCTACTTAGATAAGGAAGATATATAGATATGTTTATAGGTAGGCATATATTTTTCTCCACAACCTCTTCAGAATCAAGAGTCATCCTTTCTCTTTTGTAAAATTTCAACGAGGTAAACTAGCCAAGGCAGGTTGTCACTTCTGTACATACTCAACTCATATAATAAAATATGGCATGGAAATATGCAAAAGTTAAACTATTAGCTCGTACTTAAGCTTAGCCAGGAGAGGAGAGTGAACCATTCAAAAATACTGTTGAGGTAAAATAGTTCACCAAGCCTTTGTCTCATTGTCACAAGCTTGAGAAGGTTTACTCCTACGGAATTTATAAAATCGTCAGGATTTCATCTTCTAAAGTGAAGTTAACCCCGTGGGATTTCAAGTGTCATACAAACAAACACAAAAAAAGCCAATAGGGACATCAAGTCAGTAAAAGTTATCGTGTCATTTTTGAATGATCCTCTAAAAGAAAGCTCTTAGTTTAGGATGTCCATGCCAAGTTTCAAAACTGAGAGGAATCAAGATATTGAGAATGGAAAATGAAAACATATTATCACCCATCATTTTTTTCTATATAAGGTATTATGTCTCAAAAGAAGAAACAATACTGAAATCACATTAAATGAGTCTTTTCAAATTTTCAAAACAAAATTAAAATCCTTCATTTTAAAAACTACTGTAACGTCTTAATGATTATACTCAATGTGTATTTTTAAATTGGATTTATGCAAGTTATAAATTAAGTAAAATATGTTACTCATGTAATCTAAATATCTTTAATCATGTTCTTTTTGAGTTGTTAAGAAAAATCTCTCTCTCCTTTAAATATGTTTTTAACGACATTAGTCATCACTACAAAAATTTATGACCTATGTATTTAAACTTTTTATGTCAAAACATAATAACCTGTAAACAGGAAGTTTTCGACTGAATAAATCAAATCAAAATACTCTTGTCAGCAAGAATTACATATATAGTGTTTAGTAGACCAAAAACAAAGTTTACCATCCTTTTCTCAAAATGTTAATTAGATTGGAAACTTACGAATAAATTGTCGTGTTATTCGATTTTTGATATATTGTTTTCTTTAAAAAATTATATTTGTTTGTTTGTTTGGCCTTTATCGTTTGGTTTAAAAAATTATAGTAAACAAAGTTTTTATTTATTCAATTGGCCAGGATAAAAAAATGTACGTATGTATTTTTATTTTTAATTTAAATACCTTAAGAATAGTTTTCCAATAGATGCATGTCGTGTTATTGTCCTAAAAGGCTACTTCATACGCATTAAAAACACTTTGTTGTCGTGCTCTCGTGTTGTTGATTAAGTAGCCTAAAATACTCTTACGCATCTTATAGAAAAATATAAGGTTAATTTGGATAACTAACTGCACGTTTTAGATACATCTCATATTTCCCCACATGGAAAAAGAAAGTAATAAATCTTCGTTGTAGTTTTAGCTGTTCTGTTTCTCTGTCAAATATTATCAATTTAGAAAAGTTCAAAATAATAAAACTTTTATATTTTCGAATTTTCGATATAAATAAGGAAAATAATAATATCACTAAATAAGCTCAAAGTTAAATAAGCTTAAATAAATAGTTTAGATTATGAAAGCATATTGTAATAGTTATTTGGAGTGGGCGTCATGTGCGTTTTAAAACAAAAGCTCTTTCAATCTGCAGCTATACATGATACGCCCTTAGGGACTGATTTATTATAACGGAAACTCATTCTTCTAATATTATAGACTTCATTCGTGCTTATCCTTGCTTCTTTCATCTAAAAAGGTTAAAGTTTACAGAGGGGAAAATCCCTTTTGTGGGAATCAAATAGCGTGACTTGTTTTGAAATGTGCAGCTTAATTTTGAAAAACAAGATGTACATTTTCGGACGAAAAAAAAACAAGTTGAGCAAAGTCGTATTGAATCACTCATGTTTCAAACGTCAGAATTTACATCACAAATAATAATCAAACTTCAAAGTCCATGCAGAATTTCCTACATGATCTCTCTTTCACTCTCTCTCTCTCTCTTATGCAAGAGAAAAGGAATCTGTGTAAAAGATAAAATCATTCTTAGCTACCTAGCCTAGAGAGGCAATAAAGGAAGGAAACTCTTCATTCGTCTCCATTATTAAAAATAGCTGTTTAATTTAACAAACCGTTAAAGGGAAAGGAGATAGGTTGAAGATTCTTTCAATTTTTGGTAAAACAGACTGCTCTGTGTAAAATGAATATGATACAGGAGAATATTAGAATAGATGGAGAAAGGAGAACAAAGTGCCACTAGTTTACTCTTGAAGTCTTTCTATTGAGTAAAAGTAGAGCTCTTCTAGGCATTCTCTATTCTTCTTCCCTCTCGATGACAAAATTGATTACATTTAAAGTCATCGTTGGAGGGCAAAACGCTCTCTCTTTCACTCTCTCTTGCTTATTACCTCTCTTGAGTTTGTTTACCGACTCCACTTTCACCTTTGCCTTTTCACAAGGAGAAGGAAAGTGTACTTGTGTAAGAAAAATAGGCTGGAGAATGATTGGCAAGTTAAATGGACGCATCAGGTGAAAAGGAAAAATGGGTGATTATGCATGCACCATTTTTCTCCCATTCAATGTTCATCTTCTT
This sequence comes from Isotoma caerulea, assembly GCA_034696405.1. Lineage (NCBI taxonomy): Eukaryota > Metazoa > Arthropoda > Collembola > Entomobryomorpha > Isotomidae > Isotoma > Isotoma caerulea. Next base: position 6,373 of record JAQFZZ010000022.1, on the reverse strand, counting down.
CTCTGGGTAATGTTATTGTTAGTGCTATCACACAAGGATTATTCCACCTGAGTGGATTTCATCTCGTGCTAAATATTGCAAAGTAATGTTTATTTAAAATCATCAAGAGACTTCATTCTTTATTGCTGAAGTCTTTCAGGGAAATAAATAAATGAAACAGTTCTCTACACAAATATGGAGCTGAGCTCTTGTTGTTTTTCCCTATTCTTGATGAGTAGAAAGCTTCGTGGTAAATTTTTAACGAGGTTTATTTATCTTGTTTGTTACTTTTCTCTTAGAAAAGCATTGCGTACTCTGTTGATTCTATCTAAAACATTGTGTACCACATATTATTATTGAATAAAAATGTATACAGCATAATGTATACCATGGATAGATAGAAAGGAGATCTACATCTGGGGATTTTGGGCAGGTGGATCTAACTCTCAGTATTTACCTCGTAGAGTGAAATAAATACGTAAAGTATGTATTACTTTTATCACACATTTTGTCCTTGTAATAGAATTCAGAGAGAAGACGATTTTCTAGTTTATTTTTATCCCTAAGAGGGAGATCCAAGGGAGGGAGGGAGGTGGGTTGAATCAACAAGGAGAAAACATTTTTCTTTTCACTTGCAAAAAAGTTTACCATCCCAGCTCATTTTAAAGGTGATTCTTCTCCGTCCTTCTAACCTGATTCAGGATGGCATGACATGCTGAATTATTAAATAATCCAAACACCTTCTTACAAGAAATGCTACAAGAAGTTCGAGTCAAGATGAAGAAAGTGAGAGAGAGAGAGAGGGAAACAGAGTGAGTCCGATTCAATGTTTTTATTTTCACTTTCTCTAAGAAGGTAAAAAATAAAGGGGCTGCTGCTTACTATTATTGCTAACTTGTGAGCAAAACATCTATTCTGTGTCTGACAGTGTTTCCAAACAACTCCCTGTAGAGTACTTCAACTCATATTCACATTGCTTTAATCTTCAACATAGTTACTGTACATTTCACAAAGCTTTCTTTATCTTCACTCATTCTTATCCCATTTCACTTCTTTTACTCAAGCCTAAATCAATTTCTCAAGTTGGATTACCAAAACTTACTCCGAGGTAGCCTGAGTGGGCGTCATGTGCGTTTTAAAACAAAAGCCTTTTCAAACCTATAGATGATATGCCTTTCATTCAAGGCTGATTTATTATAACGGAAACTCATTCTTTTAATATTATACACTTTATCCATTCATCCTTATCCTTCCTCGGGTTAAGATTTACAAAGGGCAAAATCCGTTTTGTCAAAATCAAACGGCGTGACTTGTTTTCAAATGTGAGGCTAAAGGTTGAAAAACAAAATGTACTTTTAGAAAAAAAAACAGGAAGAGAAACTGAATTGACGCTTTCATGTTTCAAAATATATTGGAAATAATAATTACTTATTCAAATTAAAATAGCCTCATTCTCGTGCTAGTGGGCAATCTACTGAGAACAAATGGCTAGTGATAACAATAATCATTAAATTTTATTTTCCAGAATAATTTATGAAAGGCGAGAAGAAAGGGCGGACAATAAGTATTCTAAAGGATTAGGAATAAAATGGGATAAATTATTATAAATAATTGGTAGGTGGGGTCACACTGACGAGCGGAAATGCATTTTCCGGACTCGCCTTTCACCAACTAAAACAGACAGACACACACAGTAGCAGTAGTTAAGACGGATGGATGAGCAAGTGATGATTTAAGGATTTTGAGGATGAGAAAAGGATGTTCAGATTTCTTTTCTCACTTTCACTACCACCAGTCCATAAAATACATAATAATATTATATGTAACTTTTACTGTCAGTGTGGTTGGTGTAAGTAAGAAAAACAGTAAAGCTCTTTCAAGGATAGATAGCCAGTGTGGTTGGAAGGGTTTACCAACATAATACTAAAACAAGCATCGACGTTTTTTTCATTGGTCCAGTTTATGTCATAAGGATCATCCATAAATCCTTTACACCCACGTTTCGGTAATGATTAAACGTGATTTGACAACCCTCGATACATCAAAGGATTAGATCAGGATTATATTGGTTCGTGCGCAGGGTTCGCTCACACAACCAAATTCTGCTTCAAAACTGAAGAGAGTGCATCTTGACCAGACCAATGCTCCCAAAAGGCTCTCAAGTGTCATGTCAAGTACCCTTGGAACAATCTAATAAGCTGATGAAGCGTTCTGCAATGCCCCAGAAGAAACAATTTCATTGTAATTAAGCATAAGACTTGATCATCATATGAACTAACTTGGGAAGAAAACACCATGAACGTATTGAATGGACGGACAGGAGTGAGAAAAGTCTGACCATGATAATAATAATAATAATATAGTTTTCTCCCGTAGTGATTCCTTCGTAAAAACTTGGGATGAGAAAGCAAAGGGAAAGTCATGAGAGAGAAAGGAGTGCGTGAATCGAAGGCTTTTAGTCTAAGCCCATAAAAGAGAGGAAAAGGAAGCTGAGAGTTTTACACGAAAGACGTTATAATATCACATCACATCTATATAAATGCACGGGTTGATCTCGACAAGAGAAAGTGATCCCCATGTGCAAGTGCGCAGTTACACCAAAACTCCTTTACTACTCGATATACAGATTATACAAAAGATTTTGACACCAAAGTCCTGTTCATAAATCCCACCCGTGATTTATCCCCCACCTCAGTGACAATCTTACTAATTCAAAGGAGAATGAAAGGGAATTATGTAAAAAGACTTCAATCACATCTGCCATGTGGTTGACCTCTAGAGAAGTCTATTTGACACTTATGATATGTCCTGAATGCCGCATCTGTCGTTCTTGTTTAGCATATTATACAATACAGTTAGGGCTGTTACATACTATACATACAGAGAGAGAGAGAGAGACGTCAGAAGGGAATACACATGCCCCACATAAATTTTCCACAACTGTAATATTGTATTATTACCTTCTCTACCATTCGGCCCCATTCTTGTTTTGAACAACATGCGTATAATTAATGTACGTTTGATTCCCAACCTAAAAATAAAACTAGATTTTCAAATGTTTTCATACGTAAAGCTTCACTCGCAGAGATGGATCCAACCATCTTCAACCATTTCCCCATCATAAGATCAATATAATATAAACTTGTTTACTACACTGGAGAGAGCTGTGCAGTGAATTGAAAAAAATCAATTTGTTTCATTTTGTTTCAAATACGAAATGTGATACGCTTGAAGGAGCGAAAGGAATCAAACAATCCAATTCCATCCAGAGAGTTATAAAGAAATGAAAGAGAAGTTTTGAAAGGCGAAGTGAATCACACACCGATCACAATCTAACAATAAAGCTTAATGAGATCTAACATGGAAGAAATCCAGTGAAAGATTTTTGAACGGTGTCAACACGACCATTGCTTTCTCTCTCTCTCTCTCTCTCTCTCTCTCTCTCTCTCTTGGCTACGCCATTATCATCATCTTGTACGGTTTCACTTACTGTAACCACCCAAGACTTACCTACTTATTTCTTTCTTTCATCAAAGGTCCCTCTCACTTGAATTTATCAAAGGCACAGAGGCAGAGAGTATCTATAGCATTGCCCAGAAGCAGAATCATTTTACTCAATCTATTTATACTATTTTTCTCTTTCACTCTCTCTCTTTTCTGTTTGTTGTCCTCAGCCTCAGAATTTTCTTTTACTTTCTCCTTGTTAACTTTCTATTTCTTTCTTCTTCGAATTCTTGTGACAAACCCAATTATCTCAATTTTACTCTCTCCACCAACACACATTTTGATGATGAGTAGAACGAGAAACTTTTAATATGTTCTCTTTCATTTTTCCTCATAATCCGATTTCAGAATGGAAGGGAAGCCTCAAAGTAGAAAAGAAATTTAACTTTGCAATTTCAGGTTTTTTTCTTTCTTTCATGAGGGTTAAGTAATGGTCCCTTTACCATATTCATGTCCTAGAATGTATAATTATCATCGTTGTTAGAAAAGTATATTAACTTACTGACTGTACCTGTACCACACCACACCAGTAAAGTAAACTCAGGGGGGGAATGTAATGATACAGTTTGAGTTTAAACTTTGGCAGTTCATTCTTGGATGGTTAAAGAAAATGGTAATATAATACACATCACATCAGGGTGACTGTAATGAAGTAATACCATTTGTGCATGATGTGTAGTGTAAATGTAATATAAGTTTGATGTTAGGTTAGTTATTTCTTGATATTATTATACGAACCACCAATTCAATGTACTTTTCATTCCTGATTTACTCCTGATTGTATGCGTAGTAATATTACGATATAATATGAAGAGAGGACGATGTGACGGAATCCTTTCGTGAGAGAAAAGTTCTGCATGCGATTTGCTGAAAGGGCTAAAAGGTGAAATGTCTAATGTGTAAGGATGGTGGCATGTTAGGTGCAATAGGTTAATAGGATATACATATAATATGGTACCTAGGATACTGCGGTGGTATGACATTGCCACGTAGTAGAGACTAAACTATATAATAGGAAGTTAATGCGAAGGGAGAAATGGTAGTTAGTAGCAGTTGGCAGTTACTTGGTTATGTTAGACTTTCTCTCGTATCACACTTGCAGTAGTAGTTGTATGTAGTAGCGACATATTGATTAGAAGCAGCCGACGTTCAAACTCATTTGTCTTTTTTCATGTGATTTGTTCGGATATAAAAGGGGCACGGTGTCATGACTCTCGAACATGATATTATGATTATCCATTCAAAAGCAACTTACCTTTGGGTCAGCATACTTTTTAATAGTGGCAACGAACCATGTACCACGTAGGATAACACATTAACGACATTAGTACAAAAATCTAAAGGTGTATAGCAACCATTTCGTGTTGTGGCCTTATAAGACGAAATTCCTTCGTGTTCTCTGAAAAAGGTGCATGTGCCACTAATCTGACTTTTTTCTCGTCTAATCCTAATGCCTAATTCCCGGCGACAGGGAGACTAAAATTGACACAGGCTTCATATTCTTAATAGACAAGTACCTACCCATTTTTAGCAATACAATATAAATGTTTGCATGCAAGGGTTAAGCATATTGTACACATACAATATAATGGAATACAAATAAGTACGACAAAGACTACATTCTGTGTATGACATGTTGTCCATATTTGTAAATCTAACATGCATTCATACAAAACACACAGAGTGAAAGGCAGTATGGCAGTGTGCAAAAGTCTTTTCAAATTTATCCAAACCCTATAATATTGTTATCTCTCTTGTATTTTACCATGTGTACTAACATTATTCTAAGGTTTTAAATGATACACCACACACAGAGTGCAAATAAGGCTTTACTAGATTGCACTATTTTAGCCTGGCTCTATTCCCATACAAAAAAATAATACTAATAAAAAAGTTATATTATAGAAATGGAGACGGTGGATTGAATTGTTATTTCTTGTTTCTACCCATGCATGCACACACACACACATACATTAGAAACATAAACCTCTCTCATCTAGATGCTTTCACCCTGTAGATTTTTTAATAAATAGGGAAAAGATAAAAAGGTGGATTGAAAAAAATAAACAAGTTCAAAAAGATTTGTTACCAGGTATATAATATAAACTACCATACGACAAGTACACAACCATACCATACAATACACTATGTTATTTACCTACACGGAGTGTACAAGCTCTTAACAAGCTTATGTTTCTTTCCTACTATGATAAGATACAATATATATAGTGGAATCCCATGACGAATGTGTGAGGTTACTCAAGGGGCATAAAGATATTGATCCTAGGTAGTTGAAAAGAGAAAAGGTAAATCACAAAAAGGGATCTTTCCATGTCTGTCTGGAAGATAAAAAGGATGAGATTGGCCAAGTTGGTTCATTGTTCGTCTTGAAAACGGGAGGAAAGAAAGTATAAAAAAACCGGCTGACTATGTATTTTGCCAAGTTAGATATATAATTGAAGTTAGCAAAGTTCGTTTGGTTAGTACATCCTGTTCAAATAGTCTCTACATCCATATCTTTCTCTCTCTAAATACATGCTAAAAGCTATACACACAATACTGGTAAAATGTACATAGAATATATATTATTATTATTATTATCATCATCCTAGTCTACTTTACTCCTTTCACTTGTACAAAGTTGTGAGACGAGTACACCTCTTTACAACTTGCTCTCCTCTCTTATACATACACAACCATTATATTATTAGTATCGTAAGATACTATTGCGAATGGGGTTGCCGTCCGTCCGTCTGTCTGTCCGTCCGTCTGTCGTAACGATAACTCAACAACTGTTTGACATAGAGACTTGTAATTTGGCATACCCATTTCTAATTTTACAGATGATTTTTCATTGAAATATGGGGTCAATCGGACCACTCCCAAGGTC
>JAQFZZ010000021.1:0-57447 GCA_034696405.1 Isotoma caerulea | reverse complement strand
TATTAGACTGTCTTGTCTCAAGAATCGAATATGCTTTTCTCTTTCCAGAGCTTGAGAATTTATCCTGAAAAAGTCGTCGTTGGTTCCAAATTTCTTCGCATGAGGCTTTCACAAGCCGGATGGAGACGACTGCATGTAAATCTGATTAATCTAGATTTTGTCTGATAATTTAGATAGAGTAGTAGTAGTCTCCTTTAGTATAAAGATTAAAATCGGAAATTAAAAAAATATTTTAAAGTTTTAAAGTGTTAGTGACAAATTTTCATTTTGCTAATTGATAGAAGATTCAAGCAAATCACTGTGATCTATATAAGTGAATCCTAAGATCACTTTTTCTATTGAACTAGTTTTTGGAGTAATTGATTTAATAAGACAGAATATTTTTACCAGCAAATTGCAATGACACCATTTACTTTACATTCGGGAAGTTACTTCAATGTTTTTAATTTATGTTTAGTCTTTCGAGTAGCAGATCAGTTTGTAGAAGACTTCAGCTTCTTCTATTTTTAATTATTTGTGTTATTCAAATGATTTAAATTAAATAGCAGTTCAAAAAATATATGAGACATTAATTTTTTATAAGCTATTTTTAAAGTAAGATTTAATTTTTTAAAGAGAAATTAACTTGGTAATTAAAGCATACAAACTTACAATGTAAAACTGCATAGGCAAAACAGTTTACATCTTGATTCTTGACCTACTACTCGTACACATTGGCCTTGTCAAAAGTAATGAAAATGCATTCAATAACGAAACAGTACTCACAATGGTGACTTGAACTAAAATAACTAAAGCGTAAAGATCATTTGGTTGGAAATAGGGTTAATAAATTTTATTATAAAAGTAATTACAGGGTCTGCAAATATCTAGCTTGCAACTTATTTTGTCAAATGAATGATCTGAAACTTAATAATAAACAATTTTATGTAACTCTTCCTTTTCCCTACAACAATGTAAGAATGACACACATAATAATATTGTCTCTATATTATTTTACTTGGTTCATTAAATTAAATGCAAACTAGTAAAATGCACGCATGGATGAAACCAGATTTGTGGTCTGAAATAAATATAGTAATATAAAGTAAGTAACTATCCACACCACAGACAAGGGCTTATATTACCCTTTACAGCTCCCTAGAAGCTAACATTTGCATTTGATGGATCTCCCAGATGAGTCTAATTAATCGTAGTGGCAGTGGCAGTGGTAAAATCTACCGTTGAGGATGTGCATAGGGCATAGTGTAGGTAAAGAAGTTTAGTCTGTATACAAGGTCTGTCTGTCTAGAATGTCATCAGTCTCACAGTCACAGTACTTACTCAACTTTTCCCTATAAAATATTATTTAAATATAATAAATTATAACCTATGAAGGAACTCCACCCATTATAACAAGTTCTCTTAAAAGATCTCTGTCATTCTGTAAACTTTTAAATATTATAATTAAAATAAAACAATAATCTTTTATAATAAAAGTCAAGACGCGACATTACATTGTAAAAGGGTATGGCAGTAAGTAGTAGAGAGAGTAGAGTAGAGGATTGTAAGCCATCCCTCATCACCTCCTTTTCATTTTGAAACTTCCTGGAGTATCATTTATTTATTTATGTCACTGAAAAATCATTTTAATAACTGCTCCTTCCCTTTTATTTCCTTCAAGAACTTCGTACTAAAGGTACAATTCATCAAAAAGGCATTCATTCATTACCTGTACCACTTTTCGAGATTTCACACACAAAGCTTAGAATTGTAACAATGTCTTCTAAATGTAAAATACAATGCATAACCTTCAATATTTTCTTTGGCGAAGCGAAATCTTTCAAGAGGTAAACTCTGTAGTACTCTTATATCATGTCTTGATGCAAGTTGTAATATTCTTTAATTTCATTCGTCAGTGGTGAAAGCACCATGCATAAATTATGCAGAACTGAGCTATTTTCTTAGTTGGGGCTACTTACAAACTATGCGTTGCTCTCCTTGAGATGAGCCCTTTTTGTTGGTTCATCATTTTACAAAAGGCTTGAAAAGTCGCTGTGTAATTAAACTCATTGTCAGTACGTGTCTTTTCGCTAAGCTTTCCGTTTTCTGGTCCTAAGCTGCCTACAAAAATTTCTGCGAAACAATTCTTATCCCATGTAACTTATACAAGACGATTTGAGAAATGCCTTGAGCCCTATTAAATATATTAAAATCATCCGTGACAGACAACTCGATACCATACGGAGAACTCTTATCCACGACAACGACAACTCCTTCAAGACAATCTCAATCCCTAATTCGGTAGCTTTTACTCGCTCAAATTAATCGAGAAATTTTACTGGCTATTAAACTACAGGATATTTCTATTCACAAATTCTAACTCTTAATGCCTCTATCTATTATGTATCTTTATTCATTAAAACAATCCTTCTATCTTCCTCTGGAACAACTCATGCACTTTACCAGAATACCAGAAAGTATACGAAAATTGCTTATTGCTCTCATTTGCACCTATACCTGTTTTTAACTACATGCAAATCAAATAACAAAAATATAACCCCCCAATTTATGAACAATTCGAATAAATAATATACAAGAACATAGGTACTATTTCGTGGTGGTGATGAAATAATGAATGCAAAACTAAACACGAAGACATTTCCCAGCGTCTTACTAAAGCCTGTCGAATCATAATATAAAATGACACACACATACACATAAAGCCATTTTAAGCCAAAGTATTTAACAAAGATTTCTCTATAAGCCCTGCGTCTTTATTTTCTCTATCTTATTCTTAGAATATTATAAGGAAATAGTAGTCTCTTAGGCTGGTGTATTCGCATATTCGTTCAGGCTAGTCGCGAACAGTATGATAGTCAATAGTAGTAATAGTAATAGTAGTAAGACGAAGGCAAGTGGTGACAGAGACAAAAAGGAATGTGACAAATAGGCCAAAATTTAATTAAATTGTCCTAAAAAAGTTAAACATAGGGTAGGGAATACACACACTTAACACTATAAGGGCTGGAGGCTCTACATAAAATTGTTTGATATTTTAGCACGATAGCAGGATATGCTATATTATATCCATACACTTGTTTTATTTTAGCACATTGGAGGATCACATCATCCATAATCCCACACCCTTTCATAAGCAATAGGCTACAACTTACGATTAAACTCTTATGAATTTAATGATAATCCTCTAATATAATATTATAAGACCTTTAGCTTAACACAAGGAACGAACACCATCATCATCAGAGGGAATACAACCGACCTGTAGTGTAAGTGTTCGAGTGTGTTCAATTCGATGTTAAGCCTTGAGTATAGTGTATTGTCCCCCAACGGTACGACTCACTAAGAGGAACATAAGATCCCTTCGGGGTATATTATACCCCTCATTCTTTATATAATAATCACTGGGTATATCTGCCCTTATGAAAGTATCTCTGTAGCATCTGCACTGAATGCTCCTTACATATTAAAACCTTATATGGTAGAAGGGTCTGACTAAAAATCTCTCTATTGTCTTTAGAATTTTTTTATTGTCTTCATTCTGTCATTCATTCACATTGACGCACTTTCCCTTCCCTTAAAGACTAAAAGAAGAAAGTCTTTTGTCAACAGAAAGAGCTGGATTTTGCTTAACTTGACTTTGGTATGTCCTTATGTCATCATTGTCGATAAAAATATATAAAAAAGAAGAGGGGTTATGATTTTTTGGGTAGAGCTTAGGGCTTCAGGTAAAAGAGGTAAAAGTAAAACAAAATCACAGAGGTAAAAGAAGAGCTATGACCAAAAGGAGACAGAAGAGACAATACACAGAATGGAATTTGCTCGTGGGTATGAAAAGAACATGAAAAAAGGACAAAGACTTTAGCAGAGGAATATTAATCTAGAATTTGGAATTCGAATCGGAATTTATCCTCAAAGATCAATCTTTTTATTTTATCATAGTTTATTTATTAATAATAAAATTATCCTCGCATTTTTCATCCTACAGATTCTTTACTCAGGCATAAGGAATTTATCTAATGAAATAATCTCTGTAAAGTTTACCTTCACAAGGTATGTTTAACAGAGGTATTCAGGTAGATATAGACACGCAGTAGTTGATAATATACTTAAATATTCTAACATAATAAAAGCTTACATAAATTTAATATTCTGCTACGTAATTCCGTCAAAAACATTTAGGTTGAGTATATATTTTTTTAATTTTATGCTACTTGAGTCAGTTGAATGCAAGAGATGGAAGAGAAAGTCGGTAACATTCGCTATACCTAGTATTGACTGACTCCTGATGAAAGGATCTATTTATGCTACATGAAAAGTATCAAAGTTTGGAAAATGCTTAATTCAAGGTCATGCAAATAATATAAGCTTTTTTGACAGCTGTAAGCTCCATACTATCCCATTCTGAACTTCAACTAATCTTTTGTCCAACCATCTGTAATTTTGGTATTTGAATTCGAATGATACTAATTTGCTTTACAGTGAAAATAAAAAAGTTTACCTTTTAATTCTGCTAATCTCAATACGACAGTTACAAATACAAACTTAAATACTAAGGAAGTACAATCGGCAGGGTGCAGTTACCACAGTGGTAGTTTGGTTTTGCCCGTTATAAATATCACGTAACGCTAATCTTAAGAAATTTTGCAAGTTAAAGGCATGATAAAAATCACCTGCCACTTTTTTTCTCTCATATGAAAAACTATCTCCGGCTACACCTTAGACATACATTTACATTACATTACAGTGTTTACTCCGAACCGAATCCAAATTTTTCGAAGCTGACAAGAATACAACCAAAAACTCGAAGCTCTGAGCAAACCAAAACCAAGCCAAGCGAAGTATAGAGTAACTTTGGAGTTTTCACTATATTATACATCTAATATTCACGTACGTGTAGAATAGAGAAAGACAAAATCCTCAGTCGTCCAAGTCGTACCAGACACTGACTGTTACCTGTACAACACTGAACTATCTAAAGGACAAGAACATTTCTATTTGTAGGAACTAGAACTGTAGGAACTGCATCATGATTCAAACTTTCACCATGGTTTTAGTCAAATACAAAGGGTTCTTCTAAACCTTTTACTTAAGGGTTTGTACCTTTGCCAAAAGGTTTCATATCGTAGGGGTACTGTTTATCATTTTTCATGGTAGTGAATTAACATTAATATGATAAACAGTATTAAGTTAGATTTGGAGAAAATGAGTTAAATTACTGTTTTCATCAAAGGAAGGTAAAGTAAGTGTAAATTTGACAAGAAACCGAGCTTGAGAGGAGAGTCAGTCAGTCATACACATGCAGAGAAAGCTTGAAGCATGAAACTCAGGTGAATTTATGGATTTTTGAGGCTTCGGTTACCCCATGCATTTTTCTTATCTTTTGTTAAACTTCTTCTATTTAATCCGATTTTGGTCAATCAACAGCATTGTACCTTGAGTTACACCAATGAATAAGTTAATGAAGTAGTGTTATGGAATTTATTTTTGTTAAGAATAATTCACACTAAAAGTTATAGTTTGCTAATTTACAGGGAACTACGTCTCTGACATTTTTTTCATAATTTAATGATATGTGCATTTCAACATTTTATGTTGATCAAGATTGTCTTATTTTTGAACTAACAACTCGAAAGAAAATGTTTTGCAATTACTTGCCTTGCTTACTACAAAGTGCAATTTGAAATAGCTTAGTCGTTGATGTAATTTGAAAAATACGATGCTCGTTTACAAAAATTTTTTTAAAGGTTTTGTTCGATTTTTATAAAATTTCAGAATATTTGAAGTTTATTAAATAATAGTGGAAATATGGATGGGGTTTACATATTATACATAACTATTTCAAATCAGCAGGTTGGTTATCTACAACGTTTTTTGCAGTCTTCAAGTATTTTTAGACGTAATTTCCTTTCTGTATAATAGCAATTTGAATAATTATAAGCTACGAAAAGGAAATGGATAAAAGTTGGGAGGACGTAGGAGTAGCTTAGGTTTAGGTTAATTATTGAACCTTTGTGGTCTCGCTCGATCTGAGCCCTTGTCAACTTCATTAAAATAAACTATTATTGCGACTACGAATTTAGTACAAAGTAGAATCTTTTTGGTTATTCTGTAACAACTCAAAAGTCGGTGTATTGTATTAAAACATTTGTATAATACTGAACTTTCCAGGTATTGAATTGAATTACACTTTACGTTTCATTTTAAACAACCTTGTGTGTATTTAATATTATATGACGAGCATAAAAGTTTTAAATTCTTTGGCCTGGCCTAGCGAACTATGGACAAAATAGTATACAATCTCAATTTCTTACAATTAGTCAAAGCTCTGATCCAAAAAATCCGAACCACATGATGTCCTCACAAATAAATAGTCATTCATCGCACTTAGATTTGGAGATGTACATATAACGTACAAAATACCAAACTACATAACATCCGTTTGTCTTGCTGGTTAATAAGTTAAGTGAGGCTGTGCATTAGCTTAGTCATTCTTAAAGATAAAAATTCTTGAAAGCTTGAAACAATAAGTGTTGCTTTGTCCAGGATTTTATGCTGTTTCTGAGCTTCAGTTTTTATTTCCAAACAAATCGCTTTAACCGTTTATCTAGAATTTTGTGTGAACCAAATGTATAGAATAGAATAATATAGAATAGAAACTTAATAGAATGTATTCTCTCTTTCATTCTGAAGCAGGACATTTGATCAAAAATCCTTGTATATGGGAAAGCGAATAACCCGTAATGCATGAGCTGATCTTTTTGGTATGCTTTCATCAAACTCTCTATTCGCCTTTATTCTCCAAACGAAAGTGTAATACTTGAAGACTTGGTTCTACCTAACTGGTAAAAAGCGTAGAAAATATTCTTATTAATACGTATGACTAGCTAGATTCACGGTGAAAGTGTAGTGTGGTGAAATGTCAACTGAAGTGGTTGGGAAATGAAATGATGACCTTTGACTAGGAAATGAGAAGTAGAAGGTGGATGGACATGGAACACAATAATACGAACTACCTCAGTCAGTCTTATATGTAGCTTTTATCCAAGTCTTTTAGACTTTACTTTGCTATCCCATCCATCCCTATCAACTATGCAACAAACTTTTCAGACTTTAGAAGACACAGACAAACTGACGACGACGATGATGATGATACGCTTTCAGTCCTTTTAATGAACACTGTATACTCCTTTTACCTTTTACCATTGACGATTATAAAGACAAGTATAAAGTATATAGGGAATACAAATAATCCCATCATCATCATCATTATCAGAGACTGTACGTAGCCAGTTGTACCTAAGGGTCGTAGACGTAGCAGACTGGACTCTTCAGAAAAATCTACGTAAATGTTGAGAATGTATAATCTTCGGAGTCGTCGACCAAACTACAACTACTAATGACCCAGGTTGTTTCATAAGCTCAAGTTGAAACTAAACCAAATTCGTCTGATTGTAGGGCTGAAGAGCAATGCAAGTCTATAGGTAAATGGTAAGTTAAAGCTGGACATCAGAGCTAACTTAATACTTTCCTCGGTTAGTTCCGTTTAATTGGCATTTAGTGGGATGTTACGTATTAGACGTGTATAGAGAAAGAGCAAAAGGTACTCCGTAGGTATTTCGACCATTGAACAGAGTGTGGATAGTCAGGAAATGGGATCAGATTACAATAAATGATATAAGTTTCATAAATAAATAATTAATGTTCCATCTACATCCGATTTTAATGAGTCTCTGACCCGATATTCACTTCAATTTAGAGACCCAAACTAACATATCGAAAATAGGAAATAACTATCTGACTTTCTCCCACCCCTAATATGTGTTTTCTATCTTATGTACATCTTCTGTCCATACTGCCTAACTTCTATTTCCATTGATATTATGATTATTATAATTATTATTATTGTATTGAAGCTCCACTATGATTTCTACCATTTGCTTTTACAATATGAATGTTCTGGTTCTTTGGTAATTAGAGAGAGAGATAACAACGTGGGTCTGACGCTGGTCTCTCTCTCTCTCTTTCTCTGGTCCTGGTCGGTTCGGTCGGTCGGGTCGGGTTTACTTTCATTTCATTAGTTTATTTCAAATGCATTGTATATTCTATAGATACTTTAGCGATTGGAGTTACACAGATAGAAATTTACTTTTAGGAAGTTATGACGGAAGTAAATGCGTTCACCTGAAGAAGTTCCCTTTGGTTTAGATAGTGGCTTGGCTTGGCTTGGACTGGAAGTGGGGAATTTTCAGTTAGAGAGAGTGAGAGAATTCAAATAAGAGAAAGGAATAAAGAAAGGGGAGACGGAGACTAGTCTCTGCCCGGCACCGAATCCCACTCTGTACTCTACACAACATAATAACACCCGGGCAACCACTTGGCCCAACATACAACACACAATACTTATTCATTGAGATACACAAACTACCTTTAACTTCGAGAGTGAAAGAGAGAGAGATACTACTACTAACTCACTCAAATAGACTTGTATTATTACATTATGTCTATGGAAAGTACAAGGAAGCTAAGGAAGAATGCATGTAACTTAAATTGTATAACCTAGTAAAACAGGTAACATAGTCATTATCAAATAGAACTACATGTTAAGGAAATAAAATTTATTTATTTTTTATACAAAAAAGGAACATGATCAGAGGTACAAAGTATTAGGGAAAGACACTGGATAGTAAATTTGATGAGGATGATGATGAGTCATTGGCTTATGGACCCTTTTCATAACGATAGTAGTAATAATAATCTATCTTTTTCTAGCCCCATTTTTTATATGCATTGTTTAATTTTTTTTGTAAAATAGGAAGATAATAAAGAGGGGCAGGTAGATCGTTAATAAGTGTTGTGATATAGTATAAGAGATTTGAAAAAAGTTGAAAAAATAATTATGATGAGAATTTTTCTCTCATTATTTAAGGATGTATTTTAAATTCATAAAGAATGAGGTTTTCTTGGGAAGGACTTTCTACAGATTAGGAAGATCCTGAGCCGGAGCAGAATGAAGCATACATAATTTCATAATATACATGTAAAGACACAAGAGACTTTCTTTAACAAACAGTATTTTTGATGAAATGTAAAATAAATAAATAAATGAATCCTATTACAAAAGAAGATTAGGCTTACATAAAGGAAATTATTATGTAAACAGAGAATAAATGCTACGTATAGTAATCTTTTTTAAACCGGGCATTCTATTTTATGTATGAAAATAGCTAAGGTATCGTGGAAACATTAGAATGTCAATTTTTCCACATATTTTTTTTCGTTTAGTCAGAAACCAGAGATAATATTCTTTGATATGTAAGGTAAGACAGAAAATCATCTTCTCATTCTCACCGACACACATTATTTTCCTAGTGGTTTTTGAATTATTAAAATTTGTAAGATTCCACAAGCTGAGAAAATCATTTCATCTACTAGCACAATTTAAAAATGAGGAACAGAACTTTATTACTATGTTAAAGAACTGTATAAAAGAGAATATTTACAAGAAATAAACTTGCATTTACGTATGTGTTATCAAATTAAAGCAAAATTGATCTTCTTTTCAGATATAAAGGGACAAATGCGATTTAAAATACTTCAGCTTAATTAGTATATCAACTTTTTAAATTGTCCAATCGTTGAACTAATGGATGGAATTCATGGACATAGAAATTTGCGATTTTTATTTAATTATTTAAATCACAACGGATGAAATAGTATCATGTGAATAAATGAAATACCAACGAATCCAATTACAATACATTTATCTTGAAAACTTGACTTGAGTGAAATCTTTCATTTGCTTATCGTATTATGATAATCTATGCACGTCAACCTGAGAAAAGTAAACCTGTTACAAAAATTCAATAGTATTTTATAAAGTACTTAAACTTTTTAATTTCAACTCATTTAATAGCGTTTGAAACAAAACTTTAAATTTAAAGTGAAAGTCGAGTTTTGAAATTGATAAATAGGTTACATAATTTATCGCATACATGAAATACATATATTTTCTACTCCATCTCTGCATGTTAGAATATAATATCGCTGCATACAAGTAATACAACTTTCTACATATGAAGTTAATTTTACAGTTGTACACAATTGTAAAAATGTAGTCGGATGTTCCATCCTGGCACTCTTTCCCACATAAGGCTGACTGAATTATGAAAATAAGTAAAGTCAATCTGTGCTTGTGTTGGTGAAAAATCTTAATAAAAATGCATATTTTGCATTGCTCATTACTTAAGTGAGTATAAGATTCAAGATAGATTTAAAATAAAACAAGAAGTTTTACTTAAATATTTACACTGATTGCCAGCATAGTTATTTTGACTTTTTTGAGATTCACGTTGTATCTCAAGTGAAAGCAGAGTCTGAGAAATCTTAAACATATATTTAATGAAACTTTGAAGATTCCATATAATCATTTGTATTGGGATTTGGTTTGGGACAATAACTTTTCATATTGAATCAAACTGGATACCAGTCATAAAGTCAAGGACATGAGTATATTATGTTATGAAGTAATTTTGTAATTAAAATGGTTTGCTTGTACGCACCTTTTACTATTCACTATTACTAACGCATAGTAAAAATCCCTTAACAAGTTAGTAATAGGTTGAAGAATATTTTATATTTGGAATATATGAGAGTGTGGAGAAAGTCCAGGAGAAAGTGACAGTTAATGCGATGTTTTTTTTTTAAATGTTGCAAAGATGCAAGTTGAGACAAAATAAAAAAAGAGTTACTAGTTACCTGCAAGACGAAGAGCAGACATTCTTTGAAACTCAGGTTCCTGAAGCCACTTCCACATTCTGCGGAAGGTTTCTCTGCCAGATTTAAGTTTGGACCAAGGTTTGGGGTTTCTGAGAAGGTCCGAGAGGGTTCCTTGAGATCGACATAAAACTCTCTGTGCAAATATCGCTTGAGGTATGGAATATCTTTTAAGTTCTGCACTAATTCTTGCGGCCAGTTCTTTGGTATTTATCTCTTCTAGTTCACCACCCCCACCGCCACTGGAACTCGTGGTGGAGGACGCTGTGGAACCCCCTGACCCAGCAGGAGTTGTCACACTATTATTAGCACTACCATTATTTGTTGCATTACCACCACCACCACTACCAGAACCACTTGATGATTTCAGAGTCAGGTGTGTCCCTACAAGGGTTGTGACCCCACCTCCGCCCCCTTGTTGAGTGTGAGCGATATGGGGATGAACTCCAGAGCCCCCACATGTCATTACGACGCTTAAAGGACTGCTGGATGGAGGACTGGAGGCATCTCGATGAGCCACAACCACAGCTGTGGCCCCTGTTAATGGGGGAGATGAATGTGATGATGAGTGAGGACTTAGTCCATTCGAAGAGGTTAGGGCCACTCCGGTCGTAAAGGTCACATGTTGTTGTTGTTGCTGTTGCTGACCCCCGTGAGGGGAAGGGCTAGAATGATGTAGGGAAGAGGGCGGACTATTTGATGGACTTCCTCCTCTCTGACCCCCTCTACCATTGTTATTACCATAGGAGGACTCATACCCATTATTGGGACTTAAGGGTTTTGGAGAAAGTCCATTCTGAGAGTAATGATGAGGACTGATGGATGGAGGGGAACTGGACTGGTGGGAAGGAAGGGACATACCACCAAGTCCATTTGTTGGTGAGGAATAATGGTGTGGGGGTGACATGTCCATAGACGGGAGTTTCTCATAGTTCCCGGAATAATTTACCCCCAAACCTAAATTTCCAAGTCCATTATGTTGCATTATACTAAAACCACCACCCACATTTGTCCCATGTCCGTAACTAAATTTATCTGTCATTGTAGAAATTGGTGGAAGGGGTTGAAGGGGCGTCAGGGTTGCATATTGACCACTAGAAGCCCCAGAGGGTGAGTACCCTGCAGGACTTAATCGCCCATTCATTGACTGATATCCCCCATGCTCTTGATGATGATGATGGTGATGCTGAGAATGATGGACTGAACTTCCGGATTGTCCAGAGGAATTGGAATGGTGATGACCGTGATGGTGGGAGGAGCCACCTCCTCCCTGAAGGGCACGGAATTCTGCAGCGTCAATCATACCTCCGATCCCACTTGAAGGACTCAAGTTCGGACTACTTAAAACTTGTTCTTCAACTTCCTGTTCGTCCTCGACTTCTTCTTCCTGTTCCTGATGATGCTGATTGTGTTGTTGTGAAGTGGAATCACAACCCCCACTGTGCGTATTTGAGCACAACTCGGGCTCATCTGTATCGTCAATTTCACCACACTCAGGCTGAGGGGGTACGATCACTGTAAGCGTCGTTTGACCTCCGTGACTGTCTGTTAGCACATTCACTTTATGATGATGAGAGTGATGATGATGGTGGTGCGGATGTTGGTGATGTTGCTGATGATGATGCTGATTTTGTTGTTGATGGTGATTTGAAAGCGAAAGGTCTTCAGCGGTGGTTTGTCCACCCCCTGGAGACTCTTGTTGTTGATGATGAGATTGCTGGGTGACAAGGACAGTTGGGTGATCACCGGCAGTTGTGGTCGTTGCGAGTGCAAGACTTGGTGACTTGAGTTGGATTCGGTGGAGAGTAAGTGTGTGCTGGGCAGAAGTTGGAAGAGAAGTGACGACGACAACTCTCTGGTCCAACCCAGAAGAACCTGTGCCACCACCACCACCAATAACACGAACACTGCTACCCGTTCTACTGCTGCCACTGTTTCCACAGCCCACAACAAGCTCTTCCGTCCCCATAAGAGTTCCATCATCACCACCCGATGCCCCACTGAGGATTCCCGCCGTTGAAGAATCTTGACATTCCTCTGACCCTTCAACTATGACCCCTGAACCCCCATCGTCGACCAGTTCTTCTTCTACTATTTCTTCATCGTCTAATTGGTGGTCATGTTGATGATGATGATGATGATGTTGATGGTGATGATGATGCTGTTGATGGTGATGATGATGTTGGGAAGGGGCATGGGTTAATACCGTAACTAACTGACCCCCATGACTTACCAGTCTTTGATGTAAAGAACTATGATGGTACACAATCCTCGTACCTGCTGAAGAGACTTGTGGAGGTTCTGGAGACACTGAGGTGACAACTACGGACTCACAGTCCTCTATTCTAACGTTTTGACCATCGTGGTCATGGTCATGATCTTCATTTGAGGCAGGAATACCATTACCACCATTGGGTTCTACTATAACACAGTGTTCAACTAAGTCTTGTTCACTTATATTTTCCATGATGACCCCATCCGGTCCAAAACCACCAACTGCTAACATCACAACACCTTTTCTTAGCTTTCGCCTAATTATATTGCAAACACCCCTCTGCTAAGACAATTGTAACATACTTTCATAGTATTACAATGCGCAAACAAGAAGCCACCACCACCACCACCAAAAGGGTATTCCGCTAAAATCCTCGTTGACAGTTTTTGTTTTAGGGGAAACATTAATTCTTCTTCAGCTTTACTTTCTACCTGGAATTTCTACCACTCTGACTAATGAATGATTGACTACTCTTCTGACCTTTCACTCCTGTCTGCTTTCATCCGTTCCTTCACCAATACCTTACGTACGAACTTTTGACCTTAATTAATTAACCCCTTAAAATCTAAGTAATAATTAGGCTGACTAGTAGTAATTGTTGTGGTTATATTATTTCTCTCTCTTGAACTCCTACTTTCGCCCATGTTGTCGACAAGGAAAGCAAATGGAAGTAAGTGTGCGCAAGAATGTGAATTAGACTCTTTTCGTCCCCGTCCTCGGTTGCCCGATCGAATTCGGATTCGGTTAGATCCGATATAACAGTATATTATAACATACCATAATAACGCCCGGGTAGTTGGCTGGTAGTCCCTGAGAGAGTGAATCACCACCGACATTTACCAACCTCTCTCTCCTGCCTAAAAATTGTCCCCTCTACTTGCTTGCTTTGCTTCCTTCTCCGTCCGTGGTTTTACTTCCTTTCCCTTTCTATGAGACCCTCACTGGCTGGATACCCCTATGTTAAGACCACCACTACTAGTACCACTGGTAGTCTCTCATCCCTACCTAGCATAACAACAACAAAAAAACTGCATTTTAGATATTTCACGACCACTCTCCACCATCCCTCAGACATCATCGTCGTCATCATCATCAAACTATAAGCTAAAAGTGTGTGTGATGAAGAATTGAAGAACCAAGCTTGCCCACCGTACAGTCAAAAGTCTGAAAAAAACTTAGTTCTTCGTTCTAGTAAAGCTTAAAGCACTGACAGTGGCAGCTGGACACTCACACCTGCCTGTACCTCTGCCTGGATTTGAGACTCATTCTGCTGGATATAATTAAATACCTCGTCTACCTATCTACCTTGCAGTGACATAAGTAAGGGTCATATAATGCCACACGTGCCCTTATCATTACATAACTAAATAAGTAAGTGGCCATATCTACGTCGTCATTATATTACATAAAGCATACAATTCGAATTTAATGGTCTATCCACATTCTACAATTTTGTCGGTAGTAAAAGCTGGTAATCCTGCCGAAATTTTGTCTTTATTTCAATTTGACCACTAATAAATATTGGTATGCTTATTTCCATTGGATAACAAATTATTATTTCTGGCTTCTAAAGAATTAAAAAATTAATTAATCAACTAATACAATGAAAAGAAACCTGAATTCATTTTCACAATGATTTCTCAGGTAGATTCGGATATAAAAGAATACGTGTGCATATTCCCCAGGTTATTCTTCCGGGTAACTTCTAAGTTCCCCTTGTATCTGCACGTACAAAATATGATTTGTTTAATATCACAGATGCCTTGGTCTCAGTATTTATGCATTTCATTACTTACTTACTTGCTTTATTACATTTTTAACCATGCAAATGAAAGGCAATAGCTAGCTAAGGGGCAGGTCGAGTACGCAGGTGATACTTTAGAAGATGAAATCTATTCAACTTAACATCCAACAATCCAACTGCATCCGGCTGGGTGGAATTAAATCCTGCTTGATCTAAAAATCTAAAAAATACACCCTCATTATCAACAAAACCTCCACCACCACCATCATCCCTCTATTTCAATAGCCTTATTATAAATATACCCAAAAATGCTTTGTTTAACTTACCCATATGAGCCAATCTCAATTTTAGATACGGAATGTGAAAGAAATCTCAAAAGCTCCTATCCGGAAGTGGGTACTGACAGCTACAACGACGATTGATGATAATATTTCAGCTGTATGTCTGAAAATAAATGCTTCTTTAATTTCAGAATTGTTTAAAGCTCAAGACTCTTAAGACAGTGTAAAGCGTTTCATGATAATATACATCGGATTAACTATCGTTGTCTAAGTCAGGTTAGAGTTAGTACCTGTTTCAGGTTAAAAGGTTTGTCGAAAAGGTCGATAATATTGTTTATCCAAACATCTGAGAAGCACATGGATGGTGATGATGATGGTAAAAGGCAGTCAAGTCAGTCTATATGGGTCTCTTGGAACGTGGTTGTAGTAAAGAGTAACAGTGGCATTGGCATGGGTTTCCGGGCCATGTGCTTGGGATGTATTGATTTGGAAATCCCGATATCTTCTTTCTCCGGTGGTTGCTGGTACGTACGTAGTACTCAGCAGTCCTCGCTTCGCTCCCTTCTTCCATTTTCACATATGGAAAAAATACAAAGAGATCAATAATAATTACATCAATCCACATATACTTACATCTAAAAGTCTAAAAGGTTGAACCGTCGTCGTGATGTAGGTTCAGATAAACTTTTGTCCTTCCAGTTCTACACCCGATGCATTTCATTACCAAATCATATAAATACTGCATGTTTTGTTATCACAATATCACAAAATATGAAGTTAGTCCAATGTGATACTACTAAAATTATTTAAAGCTTTCTGTAGCCAATTCCAATCTGGCCAACTTTTTAATTTCGTAGATTTAGATTAAAGAGTATATGTTCTCTAGTTTCAATTACATCAATTGATTTTTTCCCAACATTTCTTTTTCCGATGTTTCTGGTATGAAATCGGCTATTTTCCTTCCTATTCAGTCTATGTGGGCAATGAGAATTTTGGGTACATTATTACATGACTTGGAATTCGATATTTGACATTGACCTAAAATTTCTCATTTCTCTAAAACTTTCGACCAGAATTATTTCACAATTCTAATGCTTATTTCTAATTTGAAAATACACCTTATTACTAGATTTTGTAGAGGCGATACTCTCAAGTCTCAAAATCACGGGTGCCGCACAGTTCATAGCAAAATTATCATAGCCGACCTTTTCATAGCAGCAAGATGATATCAAAATATATAATAGCGAGCATTTTTCATAGCAAACAAAGATCATGGCAGCCCTTTTAATAGTTATATACTTTCATAGCATATTATGTTTGATAGCGATGTACAACTTCTTATCAAAACAATCAAACAAAAATATTATCATAAAAGATAGTAATGGTACAAAATTAATTAATAAATTACACATTGCAAGCGATGCGTACATTTGCTGGTTGAAATGGTCGATTTCGAAGCATCTTGTTTCAACTTTCCATCACTTTCCTGACACCTATAGCTTGGTGGTTATCGGAATGGTACTTAACTTCTTCAGATACTGTGTGGCACCTAGCTAAACACTTAGCCTATGTATACTTAGCACATCCAGATTTTTTTAATCTGACTTCCGTTTCTCTCAAAAATGAAACTAAACCCTTCGTAAACAAGCAAAGCTTTATCCTTACTTGATACCCTTAAATGTAAATGCATTTTTCGGTTTTGTTTCAATTAAATTAAATTAAATATTAATATAAAAGAAGCTAAGCTCAGTAAAAATATTTTATAGACTGCAAGGGAAGGCATGTGAGCGACAAACAAATTGCACAAACAAATCTTCCAAAATTAATTTGACTATCTTGAGCATGCCAGATTCTTTACATTTTGTGAGGCCAGGCATTGCAACCAAACACACACTCTATGAAATACCCTGCTATCATGTGGTAATACTATGAAAGTATATCTGCTATGATGTGGACCGCTATGAAATAAAATTGACGATTTGCTATGAAAAGTACGTGCTATTATCGCGCTGCTATGAAGTCACCTACACCCCAAAATCACCATTCATATATTCATATATCGCATTCATTATATTAAGATTCAAGCAAGATTCATTCTGATGATTTCTTCTCAAGCTTTCTCAATTGTCTATGACTGCCTTGTTGTGATTTATTAATTGTGGTTTCAGCCAGTTGATAGATCGAGTTGCCTACTTTCACCGAAAGAAAAGTAAATTGTTACAATTCTCATATTTCATTGAATTATGATTCATTCCGATTTGTGAATAAAGATGAATTTGTGATTGTATAATGTAGAAAAGTAAAATGTGTCAAGTTCCCCCACTTCATGTGAAAAAATGGTTATACACTACAAAGTACGTTGCATAAAGCCATGCCCCTTATGACCCCTGACCCTTTACATAAATGACACAGAAGCAGGATGCATTAGATTAGATGACAGATGCATAATATGCATAAAATGCATCGTAATTCGTAAGACGGAAAATTGCTAGTTAGAGCCACGGACTGCATAAGAAAACACAAAGATGCGACGAGAAGAGACAGAGGAAAATGAGACTTTCTTCATCTCATCTCATTCTCAAATCTCAATCTACCTCAAATTGTTTCTTTTTTGTTACCATCCTTTCCAAAACATGAAATGAATCATTTTTACAGACTTTATTTATATTTTTTTATTTTATTATTTGTCAACTTATAGTTTGAGTTTGAGCGACTAACTTACACGTACAATTTTCAAAATTATAGTGCTAAATACACACGTCTTTATCTTGCTTGATTAAAACTATTAATCTATATTATGGGGTTTATTGGCTCTTTCTTTTATTTACAAAATACCCCTTATGTTTTACCTATCTATAATCTGAGATTCAACAATGAAAAATAGGGAAACCAGATTTCTTCGCATCTTCTTTTTACCTGAAGGATGTAGCTTTTCTCTCTTTGAGACAAAATCATAGAGAAGAGTGTGAGACACACCGACTATTTTTTTGTTGATCATGAACCAAAAAGTGTGTATTTTCAATTTGTTTGATGGTTTGCCAAATAAAATAATTTATTTATTACTTCAAGTTTGAAGTTACAATAAAGTTGACCAACAATCCCTGTTTTATTCTGGCTGGTTGGCTTTTAAAAATATTATCCTCCGCCTCGACACTTAACTTTTGTCCACTTCCTGATTCTGATACGGCAAATGATAGTGATTTTTTCTGAAAAAAAAAAACTTCAGTGCATTCATCTAAGTGTTTTATTTACACACGTTGCACGTTGAGTGAGATCACGTGAAATCTATAACAAATGTAAACTATGAAATGAACTGAAAAAAATTGCAACAATTCGATTCGGAAAAGATTCGTTCCGTTAGAGGAATGAAATGTATACTTCAAAAAATGTAGTGCAATGTTATTGGTATGTATAAGTCTAATTATGAATTAGTCCATCCATAGTCTTTGAGTCTTTCATATTTAAATGATGAATTAGTTAGGTTACGGATTAACAATTAATCACACTAAACACTAAATCTTGTACGCATCGCAAATTGCAATTGACGTTTCACGTTTGGACGATATGAAGGATGGAAAATCTAGGAAGATCTCCTTCTTCAAGTAGTTCCGGATCATATAATGCCAAAGTGGGTGATAGTGTACAGTCAGATGTAGATTCGGAGTTAGACGAATGGGATAATCTTTCTGGTTAGCTTGTCTATTTCTATCACGTACATTTTTCAAATATATTAATTAAAAAAATAAATTAGCTTTATGATCGTCTTGTATTATACCTGTTTAGAGAAAGAAATTAGTGACGAATTCGATTCGGATGAGGAGATTGACGAAGAAGAATCAGATGGCTCGAACACAGAGGCCTTCGTGGAACACGTTGAGGCGAGATTCAGGGCGATTTTAGATCAGAAAATTGCAGAATCTGAAGGATTTTTTGACCATCATCAGTTTGCCATAGGTTCTGCTCCTCCAGAAATATCCGACGTTCCAAAAGAAGCTTGTGGTAAGTAAACTTGTATTAAAAGATTAAAAACTAAATTATGTGTAAAAGTCGTTCAGTTCGTTTTATGTTGGAAGAAAACTTTAATTATTAGCCATTGGTTTGGAAACGTTCTTTTCTATTTTAATTTTCCTTAAAAACAAACTTCGAAAGTAAACGCAACAAACTTCCTTTTATAGTTTTATAACTTGAGTTGTGATTTGTACTGAATGAATGAAGATTTGGATGTTCGAGTGCAATAACTTTATGTAGAGAGCAAGCAAAATGATTATCATTACACATTAGAAGCTTAAGTATTTTACCATTTAATCAGTATTTATTAGCAGACAGTTCCTGATTTTGTTCCATAATGGATTTTCATACTTGATTATAATAGGGGATTCAGAAGACAAGGATTTCAAACGACGAATTTTGTGGTCTGATCCACTAAGAAAACAACATGGTACATGGATGGATTCAGATCAAATGGAATCTAATCTTTGTGTCAATGAAGAAGATGAGGATAAACAGAGTATCGAATCTGAAGACAACAGATTTTTTCACAAAATTCAATCCAATTCCAGAATTAAGTCATCCCTTCCTTTGAGGTCAAAGTCTGATGGAGAAATTTATTACCAACCAACGTCCAGATTGCCTAGAAAGGTAATTCAGATTATGTATTAAATTCGACTAATTTAATACTGGCAAGTCCAAAGTCAGGCAGTTTAAAAAAACCTTTATTTTTACAACATTTGAAAACGGGCATTATTTTTTGTATTTATCCACATTCTACAAATATTAACGATAAAATCTTAAAGTTTATAAGATTTAAGCCAAATATACATTTTTGACGAATGAACTTGTTACTGCTGATACTTAAAGAAAGGAGATTTCAGTTTAAATTCCTTTGAAGTTTGAAATTTTCAAAAAAAAAAGAATATTTCTAAGTGTATACGTTATTTACGGCGTATTTGTGCAAAGCTATTAGAATGTTTCAATTATTTTAGTGGCTTCAAGAAAGTTTACTTTAACTATAACTTAAAATGAATATTGTGATTGCAGACTGTTAGTGGATGGGATACAGGGTATGGAATGTCACCAGTGGACAAACTCAATGTTTGTCTTTCCGAGCTTCAAGAAATTATCAAATCTTCAACTGGTTGCGGGCGAGAAGGAAGTGAAGTAGGAGATAATGCTGCTAATGTCCCTGATTTTATTCAAAAATCAGTGGTTAAACTGATAAAAACAGTGAGATCTGTTATAAAGGGTTCACATTCACCAATTCCTCTAGAAGATAGAGGGACCACTCCCAGTAGTGGAAATGTTTCGGAGCAAGACCAATCCCGTGACAACAATGAATATAAACAACGTCAATCTCAAGTGTATTGTTCATCAGAACAAAATCATGTAGAGACTCAGACGGATGACACTTCATTCTCTGGTCCGTTGGATTCCATTCAACCAAAAGATGAAGCTGAAGTTGCCCGATCTGAAATTGCACATTTGAGAGATTCAAGGTCATCTCTTATTACCCGAAGAAAGGAGCTTTCCGATAAAATTATGCAGGTAAGACTTCAATTTCAGTAATTCCATTCAAGGAACTTAACTTCATGTAAAACTTGAAATGGCTGAAATATTCTGTTATAGTAAGACTTAATCGTTATTGCATATTACAGTCATATTGCATAATTCTTTATCTGATTACAGGCTGGACCGGACGAGTCAGTGAAATATGAAGAAAAACGATTATATGAGTTTGAAGAAGCTATAGAAGCGATCGACACTGCAATTGAGTACAAAAATGAAATTATTTGTGGGCAAAAATGCATTTTGTCAAATCAGTCAGCCCCTGGAAAGGTGAGTGTAGATTTGTCAAATTGAATTCATCCAGAACCAAACTGACAGTATCATCAATACAATTTTCAAAAAGTGTTCAAATTATCAAAAAAATTATCAATCCTTGCGATTTTGTATTTTTTTAAAATTTAGAACGAAGCTGATTTGGTAACAAGATTAACAAGCATGACATTACTGGATCTGCAGCGTCTACTTTGTAAATATTTTTCCAAAGTTGTGGAACTCCGTTTCAGCAGCAGAAAATTAGAGAAGACTTTGGAGAAAATTGAGGTTTGTTTTAGTTTACAAACTAACTTCTACATTCAAATGTTTCGTATAGTCATTTAAATTGTTAACGTTGAATTGTAGGCTGAACGGGAAAAACTAAGACGCCATGTTGCGATGGATCAAAAATACATGAAAGAAAAGGATATCGAACATGAATCCGTAAGAACCGATCTTGAATAAAATAGCGAGGATTAATTTGAAAACTTTGAAATCTAAAATATATGTTGTTTGCAGCGAATTAAACACCTTCTCAGTCAGTGCAACAAAGATCCTCATTCAGTAATGGATCTGCGTAATTTGGACAAGGCTTTAACGTCTGCCAAAAGAAAACAGTATGATCTCGAGAGGTCACTCACTGAACTTCTGGTCCGTCATGGCTATTTATATAATGGCGCTGGTAAGTTTGAATAGTTTCGGTTTTTATGCATAAATCTCGCGTTCCTAGTTTTAAAAATTAAAATATTTCTAGTATTTTTCATACAATAAAATTGACTAACTAAACATCTTCTTCAAGTTGTGCTCAGAACTAAGATTTATAATTTTATATCATTTACATTATAGATTACGACGTAAAACAAGTGGTTCGGATGTTAGGAATTGACACTATGGAAATGGGCCTGAATTGGCGTGCCAGTAATGTTCATGGTGATAGAAGAAGGAAAGATAAAGATCCACAATCTGGTGATACTTTAATTACAAAGCAAATGATGTCTGCTTTAGAGTCAGCTTCACATGGGCAAGGATTGAGTAGGAGGACGAAAGAAGCTTTTAGTCAACGTCGGAATGCACAAGCATCTACATCCCACCATTCTCACCATCCTCCACCTCCGCTGTTAGATGTCACAAGAAAAGGTCATGGACATCACCATCATACATCTCGGCAACCTGAGCCACCGTCGGACCTTTCACCTGGGATGGAAGTACATCGACAAAAAAGAAAATTGATAATTCAGCCTCCTCAATCATCATCAAGTCATCAGCCATCATCGTCTCATCATCATTATTATCATCATCATTAATATCGTTGGTACGAGGTCATGATGACTTCAGTAGTAAAAATCATAATTACAACTTTAGTCGTAAGGTTTTTAATGATATAGCACTTGGTAGACTTTTTATGTATTATTGTCTCGATATCAAAATGTGTGTTCTCAATGTCTCATGTTTTCATTTTTTTATCCATGATATTTTCTTTCGTAGCTTTTTATTTGATTTTTTTGTTCACTAACAAATAATCTTGAGCTTTTCCTATACAATAGAATATGTTGAGGGCATCGATCGGTATTAACATTATTTTTTGCTCGTGCTAATAGACGTAAGATTGATTGATAAAATCAATCAATCAAGACATTAATTACTTGCATACATTTTTATTTTGAATTATTTGGTAATTGATGAAAAGCAATTTAATTTAACTCGTTTTTGTCAAACTCATGCTATAGTAAATTGTGATAAAGTAAATATTTTGAGCTACCTACTTAAATAGATAAATATGTGTATGTATTATTAGTATTATATAGACTTGTTACATTACAATGCTTACCGATTAATCTAAGAATCTCTAACTACTCCATCCTTGAAAGTTCAAAAATAATCAATGTGTCTTTCACCGTCCTGAATTCCCACAAACTTTACGAGCTAATAGTACAACGTAGTATTGATCAAAATTGCTATTGGTTAAATATTGATATTATCCTTGTATTTAACAAAATCATTATAATTGTAAAACTCCCAATTTATCCTCTCTTCCAAACAAATTTTTAACCGTGAAGAATATATGTGAGCAGTGTTTCTTAACTCTACTTTAATTAATCTATCTGCTCTGCTGAAATGTATTTCTTTATGGTAAATCAATGCAATCATAGTATTAACTATATATAAAAGTAAAATGTGATCGCTGTAAAATTAAAGTGCTTTAAAATGCAAATATCCTTATACTAACATTTTTTTGAAAATTCTATACCTTAGAAAATCTTAAAATTATAATGACGAATCTTAGCGGTATTATAGTTTTATATGAGCTTTGACTCAGATGAAAATTTTAGTCTCATTTCCTCTTTCAGTAAGAAATCACTGAACATTATGCAACAAATCATAATATTAGAAAATCGAATAAATGAATTGACGATTTTAAATTTTGTTAATAATGATTCGAATTATAGTACTGTTGCCCGCTCTAAGGTAGACTTCCCATAATATACTTTGTGTGCATATATTGTAGTCCAATGCGTTTCATAAAATATATAAAAGATTCGTGGAATGTGGCAGAAGGAATTTTGTTGGAACTGATATATTATTTATTTAATCCATAAATTTCGATATTTGAATAGGAGTACCTGCATCTCATCCTCGTACATTACATTAAATATACATTACATCATATTTATTCTAGATGTATGTCACCTTTCGCAATTCATTCATCCTAATTATTTCTTATACACAGCATGACAATCAATAACAAGAACAATAATAATAATTATAGCCTACTTACAATTACGAACAACGCTTAAGTATACATGATAACGTGTAAGTACAGTTCAACTTAATTAAATTACTTAATTACATTATAATTCTTAAGTTACATAAGTTACAAAGTATTTTAAATAACTATTAACTCTGGCCTAGCTACTTTTTTTAATATCTTAATAGTCAATAATAAAATTAATTAAGTAGCAACGTCATCATCCTCAGCATATATTTATACAACTCACGTTATATTTATTTATTTAGTATTACGCATGCTTTACGCCCTTCATTTCCAAATCCAAACGTCAATCAAACGTACATTTTTCATTAAGTATTTTCACTAAAAAACCATTTTAAAAACACAATGTACAAAAAGTTTCTTGAAAAATCTCAGCTTGTTTCGCTTCCCCGTTTTGCATGTCCTTATTTTTTATTTTGCTTACACTTACAGCTTTTCTCTTCATCGTTCCTTCACTTATGTAAAGTTGAAATAAAATTCTTCGTAAAAAACATCTAAGTAAAATGTATATATTTTATAAGACATGTATGATTTAGGTATGGTGTTTGCAAGTATGTAAAAAATTGCCAGGAATTATTATGAAAAACTTCAATAAGTATAGAGAAGTAATATAGGTGGATTAGATTGGGTTGTACGTGAATTTGTCTCATTCATTATAATAATTAACCTTTACAGCTTAATAACATAATGTAAAATGATAATAAATTTATAAAAAATTAAACACAACCTACAACACTTCATTCGAGGCAATGGATAAGCTACATAATAAAAAGGTCCCGGAGTCAAGTAAAATAAAGTCCAGAATAAAAAATCAAGTACAACAAAGAAGTACATGTTGACTTATTTGAATATTTTCATTAACAACATGAAAATGGAAATATCCCTAAAATACATGTTACAAAAAGATATTATGCATATTGTACAAGTAGTTGCTTAAAAATTAAATTAGGTTTAATAATGATAATAACTGGTTTTGTGAAAGCCATAAGTGAACGCTTGAACTTGTGTGCTTACATTTTGTAAGGTTTGTTATATATTTAGGAAGTCCGAAGAGAAGGTTTTCGAATTCAAATATACTTGAGTTGTCGTTTTTTCATTATCGATGTGTGTCTGTGTGTACGCTTTGCGTTGCTTGTCATAATAATTTCTTACAAATTGAAATCAACAAAGTGAAGGATATTTACTCTCTTTTTAAGCGTTGATAAGCATAATTTTCCTTTACTGTAGTTAGAATATATAGTACACACCAGCACGCATGATAACATTATTTATTTAGACCTAATAATTATATAGAGATTGAGAGGTTTACCATGTAAGAATTTAGTTTAGCAACTGACCATGAACAACTATACCATCATTGATAATTAGCTCAGCAGTATTCACAATTAAACAGGAGATGTTAAATTGAGATATATCACTGGTCATGTCAGTTTAGAATGGATTTCCGTAACTCTGCATACAAAACGCTTTCAACTTAAAAAATTCATTGGCAGTCTCAACCCCAGTAATGGTTGAGACGTCCTAAGACTTTCTTTATATTGCAGTGTAGGTTTTAGAATGCAAAGTTCTGTGTGATTCTTCAACTGTAATTACATTTAAATTACATCTTGGGCTTTAAATATTTCAAAACCGACGTGACCAAGATAATATCTTCTTATCTGTGACGCTAATACCGTAGCAGACTACAGAGTCAACAGTAAATATTTCAATTATTTGTATGTAACATCACTACGTATTACTATTACGTCTTGGCTAACTATTAATATTAAAATTTCAAAAATTAGTTAGTGAAACCCTTAATCTGAAGTCTAAGCTGAATATCTATCTTTCTATCCGTTTAGATAATATTTTATTACAGTTAACAAGTCTTGAGTGAGAGGGAAAGTGAGTTTTTGTTGAAATCGTGATCGTGAATCAGTGAGTGCTTGAATTATCAATTGCCTAATTAATTTTACCCACCTACCTACTTAATAAGTGCAGTATCAAAAGGGTTCTTTGTGACTTGGGTTTTTACCTCAGGGTATAGATAAAGTCTATAATCGTAATTTTTCTTTTCCATTTTGTGACTAATTATCAAGAGTATATACTTCTTATAGGTTTTTCTATCATTTAACTTATCAGGGTCAGGTCAACACTTTTTGAGTGAGTGCAGAAGTATATAATGAAGTATTTAACGTTTTAGTCATGTAGTTCATATTTAGCTAGATACAATTTTTGCAAGTTGTTTCTTTGTTGTGTTTATAATGTTATGAGTTAACGAGTTTATGGTACGTTTTTAGGTTTTTTTACGTATATAAATCAAGCTCCACAGAGAGACAGACAATTCGAAGTGCAGTCCTTATGCTACTCATCTTGAGTGAATGGTGCGTCGTGTTGTTTCAAACATGGTGTGCAATAAATCGACTCATTTTATGCACTTGAGGTCAAGGTGATAGTTAAGTGGTACTTTACTTGAATAAAATGTTCTTAAAAATCCTTTTTTAAAGACATTTTATAATAGTTTGGGACACTTTAGTATTACCTAAACATCACAAGCCTGTTTCTAAGTCCCTATTTAGTTCCTGAACGGTACAATTTAAGATATTTAATATTTTAATTATCTACATGACTCTAAGAGTCTTTTTATTAAAACATTAACTTCATTAACTGCTGAGAAAAATAGTTAATTCTGCTTCTTTACAAGGACATAGTCCTTTTTATTAAACAATGAATTGGAGATGTTTCTTTGAAACTTATTGTGGGTACTAATTTTATATAGACTCTAAAGACAAGACAAGGAAAGGAATGGGCAGCACAACTTTCTTTTTGAAAAACTATTTAAATTTTTAAATTCATAAATTATCATTATTATTACTTGTGTAACAACCAACTTTAGG
Organism: Isotoma caerulea; assembly: GCA_034696405.1. Taxonomy (NCBI): domain Eukaryota; kingdom Metazoa; phylum Arthropoda; class Collembola; order Entomobryomorpha; family Isotomidae; genus Isotoma; species Isotoma caerulea. The sequence goes on along the minus strand of JAQFZZ010000021.1, from coordinate 30,914 downwards.
AATGTTTTTTTGTTTTGTTTAGTTAACTTAACTGTTTTTTACCCTTTGCCTCGATCAGTAGTACTAATTTAGAATAGCCATTTAGTACGTTTTATTGGGATGGAAGAGGTAGGGTGTTATTTTGGGTAGGAATAGTAATAATTTGTAGTAGTCTTACATAAAGGAATGAGAGAAATTGACTATCTAGAAGACAAACTTGAGGAGACAATAGTCAAAGGTCAAAGTTTTAAGTCGCTTGTCGAATGAGGATCAATCAAATCAGTCCGAAAGCATTTGATATAGCTTTCTCTTTTGTCGAACATTTTTTTTAAATATAGGAATCGTTTGCTTTGTCATCAATCACTACTCGTAAGGTTGCTACCTTTTTAAAAAAAAGCTTAAGAAAAGTTTTAATTAATTAGAGTAGGTTACCTTTAAGCTAGAGAGAAGTTTGGTAATTTATAATTAGTCTGAGCAAAAGTCAACATGTCAACCTCTCAGTCAACCAACACCGTAATCAGTATTTAGAGTAACTTAATGTAATTCTACATGCTAGAGTGCATAGGATTTCTCGAGTTTCAAAGTGCAAATTTGAAAAACACAACTAATCTCTGTTCTTATTGCTCATGCATAAGACGTTACTTTATATTATTTAGGTAGGTTATGCTATCATGCATATTTTTATAAGATTTGGCCAATTAAAATAAAAAAAAAATAAAAAGCAAAAAACGTAACTTAAACCAAGTAATCAGTTCGGTGGGATCGTCGTTATGAATTATGGATGCATACTTTGGATTCAATGATAAACTACATAATTGATAAGAGTCGACTTAATATACGTTTCGAGTGACTAAATTATTAAGGATTGTCAAAAGTTATTTTCAGTTCTACATGTACATAACACAATATTTAAAAACCGATTGCACATAAAAAGATTGCTTTCAAAATTATCAGAACCAAAATTCAGTCTCATCAAACAATAACAAAGTACATAGTTGTGGGATACATCGACAGGTCTCTGCTTTAATAAATTCATTAGTAAAATTACTGAAGGGTGATTTTAATCAGAATTTTAGGTACCGTTTGTAAGTACGTCAATTAAGTAATTGATGAAATCATAGCAATTTTGCCGGTATAGATATTCAAAAGAGTAATTTATGGACTGGAAAGGTGCTTACATTGTTAGGAATCATAAACACGCTGAGTTCTTTCTTTTAGCCAATTCAATTCAGAGTTAAAAGAGTTGCTTATTGTTGTTAGTTTAACACTCATACAAGATAAGGGCATAACTAAAATGTATAAAAAAGTTTTAAAAGGCATACTCAGTAGAAAATGGTTATCTTTGTAGCCCTAAGCATATCGAAATCATACAAGTTATATTAGAGCTCAAACCCGGATTATTGTCTGAATTACTCAAATCGTATTCTAAAAGTCCTGGAATACGAAAAGCTCAAAAACACTTATTACGTACATACCTATGGATGAAAACTGTATCAGAGCATTTTAAAATTGGGAATGGGATTTAAACATGAATGGCAGTGCGAATTTCTCGAAGATTTTAGAATAACGATTTGAGTAACGAGACAGGATTGCCGTTTTAACTTTCGAAGAATTACTGCAAATTATAAGCAAAAAAATGCCGGTATGACATAGAAAAGCGTTGTTGTGTGTGTATATCCATATTTAGCAATAATTACAGCAGTCAATAGTCAGTCCGACGTAATCTTATCGGAACTTTCAAGTCATGTCACGTTTACGATATCATAGTTGCATGGTACTATCTCTAATCTGTAATAATAATATAGATACGTAAGCTACGTAAGTATTGCCTAAATATACATACACAAAATGATGTGTGTCAATATAAAATCTCTTAATAAAACAAATTCTCTTGTAACTGTAATGATAACATGTAACCTCTGACCTAAATTAGAAAATGTAATTGATTTACATAGAGTAATGTAATGTAATAATAATAATCGTAAGTATGATATTTATAGATACCGTGTATCCGCCCTGTGATTATTTATTCTACGAAGTAACTGTTTTACTGCTCTACAGATTAACTGATAATGATGATTGTTGAGTAGAAGTATAAAACAGTCAAGAGAGGTCGAAGGTAGCAGCCAAATAACTCCTACCGCTAATAATAGTTTAAATAAGTTATAAGTATCAATCGACAGCGGTGGTTACCCACATAATCGGACTGGTTTGGTTCTTAGTTGATAAATGCCAAAGAATCTTCTGAAGTTATTTCGAAGGTTAATGAAAGTTCATCACAAATCACATCCACCACACCCACTTTTGACTTTGTTTAAAACTCAGAAGATAACTGTCACATCAGTTGCACATCAATAGGTAATTAAATATTTAGCAATGAAGAATCAATCGTTCTGGATATTCACATTATGGTGGCTTACTCATCAGACCCACGAGTCTCCACCAGGCTGATGAGCTAAATTGTCAACTGAATTTGTTGAATTATCTTGCCAGTGATGATGATGATGCGGATCTCCTGAAGGACTCGACCCGTACCCTGCGTACCCTCGCGAATTTCCTCCTTCATAATGTCGATTTTTCTTCTTCTCACGATTTACTTGGGCGTAAAGAGGCTCCCCTGGTTTGACCTAAAACATTTAGTAAATAATACAGTTAGTTAGTCGAATTCAAAAATGATGTTAAATTGAACACAACGGGACGAGAGCAGTAATATAGAAGAACCATTCCCAAATAAACAAAACTGTAAGTATAAAGTAAAGAGCCCAGTCATAATGGGCTAACTTTTCTACAATTTCATTCATCTTGCAGTTTTAATTGCAGTTTCAACTAATTAATCGCATTCATGTCCTAATCATTTAATTTACTACACACTAATCAACGACATCATTGAACCAAACATACTTAACAGGGCAAGGACAAGTTAACAGCGTATGCCATAACACTGGGTAATCGATAAGCAAACTAATTTTCTAATTACTAAAAGTATTTCAAGCACTTTTTTACTACACATGTCAATTACTACTAAACTAACAATAAAAAAAGAACGCCAACTACAACTAATACAAGTTGGAACAACTGATAATTTTTTTATATCTCCAGCGATTAGTTCAACTAGAAGCGTTTCGTTTTCGGATTCAAAAAAAATATTTAAATTGTTAATATAAATTTTCAAATGCTTTGTTGCATCTTAAGTTAACTTATGTATCTTTTAACAATAACCAAATACATTTTTTGTAAATGTTGATCACAACGGGCTTTTAGAACATCTCGGACCAAAATATTAACTGGAAAACTAAAGATTTTAAATGCTTTGTTATTTAACTTCTACTGAATCGAATTGAATTTAGATAATAAAAATCTGTAGTGTGAATAAAATAATCTTTCGTCCATTTCTATAATCATTCCACAAGCTATTATTCATGCAGAAACTTGAAGGCAGGGCAAAATATATTTAATAGTAATTGGGATTTTAAAGAAGAAGAGAAAACAAGTAGGTTGTACGAGATGATGAAGAAGGAAGAAGACGAGCCGACGATGCAACGAGACAGGGTTAGCCTCATCCCCCGAGAGTTTTCACAAGAAGAAGTTGAATCAAGAAGCATTGAATTAGCAGGTTGGATAGTGCGTTTAAGTAGGAGGATTGTATAATTGTTCATTTTTTGAATAGAAGAAGGTAGAGGAGCTGCTGAATTTAAAGTTGATCTCAGTCGTCTCATCTCATCTCTTGCTGACTGTGACTGACTACTGTCCAGGCTACTTGGCCAACAAATAACAAGTTCATCCATCAAACATCAACTTTCCCAACCCCTATTATGTATGTATGTTGTTAATTATGCTATTTTTTAAATTTAATTTTATCCCCATTCGCTAAGCAGACTACATATAACATAAATGCATTTTGAAACTAAGACACTAATTGTAAGAATTAATGAATAACAACCCTTTTGGTCGCATCCTAATTGACGTTTTAAGTTTTTGCTGTATTTACACCAATCTTAAGTCATTATAGTGTAGTTTAATCTGAATTCATAATTGTATTCAACAGGAGACATTATGAGACATTAAGAGGCACTCACCGGCTGGGATGGGTACATTCGGAAGGCGCCTGGAGGGGGGGCATGGGATCCTCCATCGGGGTAAGGCATATCAGCCAACGGAACCTCTTCTCCCTAAATCATCGTATACATTTTCCATTAGTTTTACTATTTATTTAACTGATGGTACTGTAGACTGAATGTATTGTGATGTTGACCTGAGGATAAGTAGGCGGTGGGCTTTTGGGAACACTGTTGTTGGCACCTCGCTGCATGGTTTTATCCTCATAGCGAGTGCCACTTTGACTGGCCATCGGACGATTTAGAGTAGAGTTAGCGTTAACAGGAGACCCAGCAGAACTAGCTTCATTTCCACTTGGTCCAGGACTTCCACCCCGACCTGTTCCCTTGCTGACAAAGTCACTTTCAGTCCACCCTCCTTTTTTGTACACTTCTCGCAACTCTTGATGCTGCCACATGGAGTACAGCACTTGGGATGCAAATTTCACAACTCGCGGAGAGAACCGTCGCTTTTGTTGGGTTAATAAAACCAGTCTTTCCACTCCTTCAGCCTCCATCAGAGATCTACCAATTGTTTAAGCAAGTGGATCAACAAATTGCTTGTTTTAAAATAGATTCTGCTAGGATTTTTGAACAACAACTTCCATTTCACACGGGGAGATAGAATTAAATTAACAAACGCAATGATTTACCTGGAAAACTCAGCATTTTTCTTGATGACTTCATTAAGCGTTGCCAAGACAGCTGCTATCGTATCGTCTGATGTATTTTGGTCATGAGGACGACCGGATGGAAGTTTCTGTACCAAATCTCTCATTGCATATTTCCCAATTAATTCTTTATTTCGTTGGTCTAACGCAAGATTTCGAAGGGCAGTAGCTACGGCACACACAACCCGATCTACTTCCATTCTTAGAAGCTCTACTAAAACTGGAAGTCCTTTTTCCTTTCTTACAGCTGCTCTAATCTCAATACTTGGCTGCCAGTAACAAGCTGCTAGATTTTGTATTGCTCCTGCCGCTGCTTCAAGCGTTTCAGGATTTGAACAATTGGACAAGAGAGCGAGGTAGGCTTGAACAACCTAAACAAGAATAGATGTATGTTATTGAAATTATTGCATTCGAGAGTTTAATCTTTAAAACATAATTTCAACGGACCTCAGGCTGCCATAGAAGTTCCATCCCACGAACTGGATCTGCTCGAGTTTGACTGGAGCTTCTTGTAGGACCTCCAGCCGCATTGACAGAGTTGCTAGAATCCTTTGGGGATGAAGCTGCCATAGCCGCTTCCTTTTTCTTTTTGTTGGCCCCAAAACAGCCAAGATTTTCCCCTTTGGCTTGCGTGGCATTAGCTCGACTTTGTACTGGAGGGGGATGTTTGTCATAATTAGGGTCTTCTACTTCTTGACATCGATAACTTAGATTTCGAAGAATACAAACACAGTTTTCTACACTCTTGTCGTCAATGTCAGCTCTAGACAGAGCACAGCGAACCACATGAAGAAGAGCTTCTACTAGTCCTTCACATTCTCTCAGCTTCTTTCTTGCGTATTCTCCAGCTGAACTCACATTTCTATGTCAAATCAAGTTTTTAGATTTATTATTATTTTTTGTGATGTTTATCCTTTGAGCTAAATATTCGCAAGTTCTTAATGAAAACTTACCTGACGACACCTGAAGAATTTTTGAAGACTGTGGACCAACAAGCATCCGGAACATGAGTAGAATTAGCCCCTCCCCCACTAGCCATATTCCTATCCCACCCACTGTGAGGAATTATGATACTGTTCACAAGGGCAGCCATGCCGTCGTCAATTATAGCTTTTTTCAATTCCTGTAAGTTTGATGAAAATAAATGATTATTTTTATAAACAATTATTTTTCGTATAATATTTCATATTAATATATATACAAATATCGATAATCAAATTATTTAACCAAATACACGAAATAACTAAATATTTGCTTAAACAGTTTTATGTAGAATAAGTAGAAAACATACATCAGTTATCTTTACCTCGCAAGAGGACAGATTCCAAAGTACTCCAGTCACTAATTCTTTGATTTCATTGTCAGGTGTTCTCTTTAAAAGTCTTATTAGGGCTGGGATTCCACCTGCACTCTTGATTGCCTTTTTGTTTTCATCATTTTGCCTCCCATACGATAGGTTCCTGAGAATAAAGCAAAAAAACGTTGAGTGAAGTATGAATACGAAGTTAATAAGATTCATACAAAGTCGCATAAGTCCAACCTGAGTGCTCCACAAGCATTTCGATGGACTTCTGGTTGATCATGACTGAGAAGGGCGACAAGGGGAGGAATTCCTCCAAGAGCTCTTGTTTTTGCCTTGACGGGATCATCCATATAACATAAATGCTGCAAATAGGCCGCTGCATTTGCTTTCACTACAGGGTTTGCGTTTCCCAAGAATTGAATTACTTCGTGTAAGTCAGGATCTCTCCACCTTACGCCTGGTTCAATACAAAAACAGAAATTAGTTAAGGAACTAAAAAATAATTCCGTACACCGAAATCCAGCAACAAGACAAAACACAGAAAGCGTCTAGAATTTCAAAACTAAAATAGCAAGAAGTCCAAAATATTGAAAACGTAGAAGAGAAGAGAGATGGAGAGGAAAAGGACTGCGATGTTTATGTTAAATCTTTTCAACCTGGAGAGTTTCCGACGTGATTGGAATCATGTGTGTTATTTTGTTCCAGATCGGCATTTGAATTGGACAATTCATGCATGTGATGATGCCCATGTGGGGTTGACACACCAAGCCCTGAGGAGGGACCAGGAGTGTGAGGAGAGTGAGAACTGTTGTTATTATTTGGCACGAGAGACTGGTGGTGGTGGCTGTGAAGATGAGGATGAAATGAAGAAGGGCTGGAGGATGCCGCTTCCATAGGTTCATCAGTTCGTCCTTCATGTAGTAAGTATGGCCTGACTGGTAGATTTCCATAATGTGATGTTCCACCAGCACCACCCCCACCTCCACCAGGAGAAGAATTCCAGTAAGTTCCTCCATTTCCTCTTTCTTCACCTCCCCCTTCTATTTTATACGAAAAAAGCGAAAACAAACACAAAAACTGAGCCGAAAACAAAACACACATGCACTTAGACAACAAAACATACACACGCAAACAGCGTTTTGGTGTGCCAACATACAATACAAAACACTGAAAATCTACAGTTGGTTGGGGATACGCACAAAATCAAAATTCACATTGTGTGTTGCAATCTATTGTACATACCATAGTTTCCAGGATGAGCATTTGCGGATGGAGAAAGGTATTCTGGTCGGGGTACTCCGGCATCCATCTCTTCGTAACCCGTTGGGGGGTAGCCTCCTCCTCTAAGGTAGTCTACATTAAAATAATAACTTTTAATTGTACTCGTTACATTATTGAACTAAAGGCTACCCATTTTAGAAAGAATAAGTCGTAAAAGTAAAGCAAAAGACAAACAGAAGGTAAATCAACCATTCCAAGCTCATAAATCAGCTTCAGCTGTTAAAGAAGCAAGAAAAAACGACGAATAAGAAGGATGAAATCTTCTGATGGCAGAAAACTCGCTAACTTGACCCAACGATGATTGAAGCAATACCTGAGTTGTTTGCTCGACTGGGATGATTGAGACTAGGAGACTCGGATCTTTCACTTGGAGACTGACCGCTGGACGGTCTATCTGGATACGGACGGTAGTCTGGGTGATATCCTCCAGCAAGAGAGCCTCCACCGAAGCTTCCATACTCGGGATACTGTTCATAATCTCCATAGGTTGGCTGACCTCCAGAATAACCTGCGTATCTTCGTCCTTCATTATCGTGAAAAATTCATGCAAAACAAAACTCAAACTTAGCGACAAACCAAAATAAAAAAAATCAATCTTCTTCAATATAATAAAGCCAAATACTGCATTTCAAAACAACTCAAACGTTCCAACAAGGCTCACGTTAACCTATTGTTTTTAATTACATTTTGTAACTAATAAACTACCAAATTGATTGCCAGTAGGTAATTTTTAACGTTATAAAATACGTTGCCATATTGTTAGTTTTTAATTACCTGCAGGGTCAGGAGGAAGAGTACCCCTTGAGTAAACATACGGATCTTGAACAAGTGAGGCTTCATAAGGAGGACCAGAATGATCTGGAGGGTAGTGGGGAGCTCGTTGATTATTTTGGGAAGGGTAAGGCTGTCCAGGAGGGACATAATCCCCGGCAGCATTCACACCTCCGCCGCCAGGAGGCTGTCGGGGTACTCCAGAGTAATCCATTGATTGACCATCAGGGCCCATCGGATGATGAATCTCGCGAAGAAGATTTGTCGTCTTCCTCTCGGAAGTCGTCACTGTAGTGGTAGTAGTTGTAGTTTTTCGAGTCAAAGTTCCGTTTTCACCTTTGCTCTGTACTGTATTAGGGCTTGGTGAGTGGCTCCTTCCACCACTTACCCCTGTGGTAGACAACAGGGACAATCCTTGTTCAATTGGATTTGTCAGAGAACTCGAACGCGAATGGTTAAGATGATGATTGTTCAGCTGTCCACTAATACTCCGACAGGGAGATTCTCCAAAACTACTATTGAGGTTGTTACTATTATTGCCAACGGTGCTGTGTCCATTGAGATGCACTTCACTTCCTCCTCCAACCAACGCATCCCCTTTTGCCCTGAGGAAAATTTCGGAATAAAAATTTGTCAAGATTTATTTATTTAAGTCAAACTACTAACAATTGCTTCACAATTAGTTTTAATGCCAAACGGCTAGAAACTTTGAAAGAGGACGAGACGATAGCAGCGTCGCAACGTTTTAAGGATTAAGAATGTGCAATGAGGATTGTCACCATTATCATTATGTAACAAAATTAGACTAATTCAAATCAAATCACAATTCACAAACCTAAAATTACGATACACACACGACATCAACACCAAACCAAAAGACCAAAAGTACAAATTATTAATTTGTCAATATAATAAAACTTTATATGATGATTCATCATTCAAATTGCCATCATCAACTCATTGAAAAAGATATGGTCCAGTAAGTTGAATGAAGTATAGATAATTTATCTATACTATAAAAAAGCTATTAGAACTAGGCAGATGCAGTGTTAATTAGAATGTAATTATACTGTAGAGTCACCACACTCGGATAAAAACTTTTTACTAGGTAAAATTTAACATTAATCAAGAATGCTTCCTGTTTACTTTACAAAACTTTTCATGCGTCGTTCCAGTTGTCAATTGTATTTATTCAATACAAAATCAACAATTGGATGGATGGATTCATAGTGGATGGATCCTAAGTTCAATCGGAAGTGAAACTAGTTATTACATTACAAATACTAATCTTGTAATTATTATTTAATATGGACAGGACAACTGACAAAGCAATAATACCAATTCAAATACCAGCACAAATTATCTTAGTAACTACAACTAACTACAGAGCAATTCAGAAATTAAATGCATGGAAAAGACAAAAAATATAATAATTTCATTAAATCAAAAGTAAGAATTTTTGAATTGAACCTTTAATTGAAGTTTATATATTTCGCAATTTAGGTAAAAGGAAACCGATCTTAATCCAAGGTATATTTATTTGAATATATTCAGTGTATAGAGCTGCAGCATATTTAGCCTAGTTCATTTACGCAATGGTTTATGACAAATATATTTAGTTATCAAACGTTGCACCAACTTTAAAAATAAAGGTTCAATTTTTAAAATCCTCACTTAATTACAATCAACAATTTGAAGCAAGGGCTGTTACATAATTTAAGACAGAAAGATTGAAGATTACTAATAAAACAAAGACGAAAATAAGTTATTGAAGAAGGGACCAGACCAGACGACACGATTAGATAAACCACGATACCAATGAATGTTGTCAAAGGTCACCTGTGAGATGTAAACTCTGTTCGTGTGGTAACCCTTTCTTGGCGTTGTTCTGTCACCTGCCGACTCACCAGTCTAATTTTGTCATCCAGAAGAATAATAGAAACACACATCAAATCCCAGAACTTACAAGTTAGTACTTTATAACATTTAACAACTTCACTAATGTTTGCACACATTGATATCAAATATACAAGGACAAGATAAGTGTACACACAATAACGCCCAAATATGACAAACCACTGATGAGTCAAGTTCAAGAATATTATGAATACAATTTTTAAAAAAACATTTAGAAAAAATGAGTCGCTTATTTAAGATCGCAGATAAACAGTATAACAAGATCCTATTGCATAATTTGAATTTAACAGAATTACACGGAATCTAAAAGCTTCCACAAACAAATATATAAATAAATAAATAAAGAATAATGATTTAGAGCTGGCTGGATACTTTTAGCAGCCTAAATCCAAGTTTAAATAGTTTTCTTTATAGTTTTGACATTACGAGAAATTTATACTTTAGACTTAGACTGTCTTTGGAAATGTACAAAAAATATTTATCAACAATTAATCTTTCACAGGAAGCAAACTCACAAATATAATTATGCCAATGGTCATAGACTATTAAATAAAATCCGTAAATAACTCTGAACTTGACCCTCAATAGAACAATTTACAAACATGGATCTAACATACTTACACACAAGAGTCAAGAATGCTATTATTTGACCGAAGACTGTTATGATTATTTGGAGCTGGAGAGTTTGAGGTCCCTCGAGTTCCACCAGGACTAGCAGATTTGCTGTGATTATTATGATTAGCACCACCACTTGCAGCAGCAGCAGGACCGTGTGACCCACCGATTCCGTTCATGAGGTCAGCTCTGACAAGGGAAGGTCAACGGTATTAAGGAGTCCACAGAAGAAGTAAAGAATCAAGATATGACTCGCGTCAGTACCAATCCCGTCTCCTTACAACCATGAAGTTTAAAAATTGTAGTGAATATACAGTGCTTATTATTAATACATACTATCGGTCTTCGAGACAAACCATAAATCATACAACCATTGCAATCATAATCATATTTCAAATAAAACCATATATTTGCGTAATAAATCAAATAGCAAACTGTGCCTTTGGGAGGGTGGATTTGTTTACATTATGAAAATGATCGTTGGAAAGCAGATTAATTAAAAATGAAGGGAACTAGACGACATCGACCCATCCTCGATTACATCCATCCATGCAACAAGTTTATCATAATCAAACATCAAAAGCAACCAGTCTTCCCAAGAACTAACTTTATTGACTTTTTCAAACGTCAAAAAACTTCTCTGAAAATAATTGAGAAGATTTCTATGAAAAGTAAAACTTTTTGTCATTAGTAAATGGATCGTCCTTTTACTTGATTCTGTTTGGCGAAGACAAAGAGATTTCCTCAAGAAGTTTTCTGTTCGCATGCAGGGAAAATGGTTAGGACCGTAAATAAAATTGTGTACATGAGAATTACTTATGGAATCCTGTCTGACAGTTGTTTTTATCGCTTAGTAATAGTAAGCATTACTCAGAAACTCAGAAAATTCAACTGTGTAACAAAACTGCACTGAAAAAAATTCTGAACTTAAATCTTAAAACTCTTCAAAAGAAACATCTAAGTATCAATATCAATTTACGCCTTTCTTATTCTTTCAAAACCACACCTTCTTGGAACCTACCTACTACCTTTCAAAATATATGTCAATTACTTTACTACTTATCTAATAAACATAATGAAAAAATGAGGGCATACGCAACCCAAAACGAATTGCATCGTTGCTAATAATCTATTAAGGGTACTCTGGTACTGCACTACCTACCAAACTACCAGTACCAACACACAACATCCCACACTTAAATTTGTATCTAAAGTTTTTCAAACTTCCATATCATATCCATTATCCATTCCAAGCAAAGTCAAAGCCCAACACATGATTTGTGGACACTTAAATTCATCACTTTTAAATTCTTTTTACAAACCACATATAAATGGAATGGAATATTTCACAAACAGAAGGCTGAAGTCTTGAAACCTAATCCTTTTTTATGTTTTATGACAAAGAGCAGATATAACTTTGCAAAACTAACAAAAAAATTTGAGAAAGAATCTGCTTAAAAATAAAGGATGGATTAAATTACATTTGCGTGTTCCTTTCCTTACACAATCGAAAATTAAAATTTCAATTTCAATTCCTCTGAATAATATGTAATCCATTCAACATTCTTTTCATAAGTATTTCTACATTGATATTTTGTGATACTTCTTCATCGTAATTTGCATCTACTTAGCATATCATATGTACCCATGTTTTAATACTGCCAAACACCAATAAACCTTTTAATCTCTTTTAATGTAAATATAAAAATGCTAAAGCTTTCAATTTCAATCAGTAAAACGAATGGAAATATTACTCAGACTACTAACGAAACAAGAAACATACAGATTGAATATCTGAAATTAATTACCTGCACTTTATCTTGAAAGATTTAAATTCAATGCGTTAGAATCTAATTTTAATTGACAACTCTGACTTCTGATCAAAACGATGCACTGCAACACCGTTTGAGATTTGCTTTTTTATCGAAGAATTGAGAATATTGCGGAATTAAAACTGATAGTAAATACAATTACAATTCGAAATGCTCACCGCTCAATGTAAACCTATTACACTCGTTAAACATTAACATAACTATCAGAATAACGAACAATTTGACTTTATAGCCGACCATTGACAAACTGACAACTAGTGTGCATCATCTAGTTATGCCATGATGTATGTAATAACGCTATGAAAATTGAAATTTGATTACACATCTTAAAATGAACAAAAACTAAAAACAACTGAACTTTGTAATTTTTGTTTGTCTTGTAAAATTGAAAAATGAAGTGTTGAATGTATCACTAATCTAGAATCAATACTCACCGAAGTTGGTTTGAATAAGGAATCTGGAATCGATCTTCATAAACTTCCGGAACTTTAAAGGATCCGTGAACCGTAACACCAATTTCCCAACCAACAATTCAGATGAATTGCAAGCAAATGCAATGCAATACAATGAAGTGATGTCAGGCGAACAGCCGCAAAATATTGGAATAAGACACACAGTCCAAAGTTTCAAAGAAAATGGAAGTTACAAATTCAAGTTGTCAAGTTGGCCGAAGTCAAAACAGCTTGCGCTACTCTTTCTTGATTGCCTTAATTCTTATGGTACAAGGTTCCGAGTTTCTAAAAAGCACTTTTCACAGCAAGTTTTCTACATTCCGATTGAAAAGATTACGAATTATGCAACGTAATACAATTAATTCTTGAATTAAACGATATAAACAATGTATTAAGAGTTTATAAAGATGATTTCAAATTATACTAAATGCATTCTTCATGTCCATCCATCATAACAAAGAATTTTATTCTTGATTATTGTGTATTGATTGTGGTGATTGGTGATTTTCTAATTTGTTGATGACATATAAAAACCATTTCAAACTCACAACTGACACTTTTTCCGTACCTATTTTCAATTGGCGATGTATATCACTTGTGTTGATGTTCTCTGCTTTTCACTATTCACTATTCTGCTTACTAAACACTAATTGTCGATGAGGGTTATTTCTCTAAACTGAAATTATAAATCACAGTCAAATGTTGAATGTTGAATCAATCCAGTTTGTAGTTTGTTTTCTTTAAAAACACCAACGACAACAAAGCCAAAAGCAGGTCAATATCTTCAATCCAAAATAATCAATGGTCCTTCGTCCTTCGATGAATCCATTAATAATTAATTGTCATCAATCTATAAAAAGTCAGCAAATACATATAATTAGTAAATTCAGAAAGCTTTTTAAATTTTGAGTTGTGTTTTGTGTTAATTCTTCATTATTTCTTACACAAGCAGTTGCTAATCGTATTTTTATGTTTTACCTTTTTTAATACCCACCATCATCAATTGTGAATTGACAATTCTCCTCTAGCAGGTCAAAGCCAGTGAATTCATTTGTGACCCGGTTGGTTACTGTCATATGTATCACTTGTCAAATTTTAGAGTTGTCAAGACCGTCAACATTGTCAAACATCACAACACAACAACACATTTATTGACATTAATTTTACAACCAACTATTGACTATCTGCTATCCAACGTTAAACGTGACATTCTTCTTTCGTTTTTATCCCAAATAGTTTGATTTGTTTAACAGCACTTCCTTCCGTTTCCTTTTAATTCGTCTTTCCAGTGTGTAAAAATGGGGGAAGTTGTTGGACAGTGGGATAACTGAGGTCAAATTGTCGTTGGAGAGGTCAAGTGTTGATGATGATCACGGTGTGTGTGTATTACTTACTATCAACTACACAACTATACACTTGTACAACATTACGAACGACCGAATGGATGGTCTTCTCGTACTATATATTGAGTGGTATGTGCAGGGAGTGAATCGGGAATGGCCTTTAACATAGCTATCTCAAATCATCACTCTTCTCTCACTCTATAGCCATCTAGGCCATTCATAAAATGCACCCATATTTTGACCAAACGTCTGACTTCTTGCTTTTTCTAACGCAGGCGATTCAATAATATTTTATTAATACTACGCCTTATGAATTTCCACTAATTATTCAATCCTTGTAGGAATATCTTACAGTAATAGTATCTACGTAGCAACTTATTTTTAGTCACCAGCAAATTGTAATTATCTTAATATCATTTAAACCTGATTTGAAATTATTTACAATTTTATTATTTCCTGAAGAAGAACTCAGTTGAAGTTCGAAAGCTCGAATAAAATTATTTTTCAAAAGTCCTCGAACCGTTAAAAATGTCAATTAAAAACTTAAACGGAGGATGGAAAGTTATAAAAACTCAAATATTTTATTTACAATTGAAGCATGTCTAAAAACCAAAGGGAGTCTTTAAACACGAATTTCTTATTAGTGTGAAAAGCCTAACTCATTACAATACTACTAACAATACTTTTAAGTTCTTTTCGAAATGATTGGTAGATGAAAGAAACGGCTTTTGAAATGGTTAGTTGAATTCATCAAGCATTAATGGTGAATTACATTCAGTAAATAGTTATTAGCGTAATGTTTAACGATTTGGGAGGTTTATGCTTTGATATTGTTTTTAGGGGGTATTAAATATGAGGTTTGTGATAAAAATGAATTTGACAAGGGATTTGTGAACAAATTGAATATATACATTTGTGTGAATGTATCTATGTGTTTTGTGTATTCAGAGTTTTTATATCTGTGTGAATTTTGAATCTGATTTAGACTATGGTGGAAGCATCATATCACAGCATAAAGTAAAGTACAAGGCAGGGTTGGATGGAATAGAGGAGAGTCTTCACCCTTCTTGTAAACACAGACGCGGTCTCTCTACTTTTAACTGCTAGGAGTAGAGACTAGTGGAATGGCGGGGCTATGCCTCTTTGCACCATCTAACATTATTAAGTCTAAGATTTGTTTACATAGATTTTTTAGCGTTGAGTTTCACGCAAAATCCTATTGTTGGAATTATACAAGTTAAGAAGTTTCGTTAAGAAATGAAAGAGTAGATGGAAAGAGAGTCGAATCCACACCCGGAGAGAAACTCAGAAACCGGGTGCCCTCATCTACAGGGGCGGTACAAAGTACTTATCGATGGATGAAGGATGAAGAGGGGATAGGATTAATCGTGAGGGTTTTTTAACTAATTCAACAATTAACTTGTTTGCACCGTTTATTTAGAGTGTACGGTGCTTTTAAGAACCAATTCTAATTTCTAAACTATTTTTAAAATTTTGGTATTTAAACACTAAATAATGGTTAGTTAATTATAAATATAAATTATGATCCGTTCTTTCAATTACAAATTAAAGCTTTAATTGTAAAACTGTCTTACTGCATACTGTCTTTTTAGTGTTAGTGTTTATTCTAATGCAATGCATATAAACCACAAGCCATTAGTAAAATAGTACTTTTTATCAATAGTACAAAGTATAAAACTAAAAACTAAACTAAAACTTCTATTTCATGGAATGGATATGGAATTCATTGTCTGATGTAGATTTGTTGTTAGTTTTTTTCAGGAATCTACATCCATTGCCATATGAATCTCATACTTTTTACAGAATATGAACTTTTAATAAATTTATTGATTTAAGAAAAAATAGCATAACATTAACATAATAGTTTAACCGGAAAGGCTTGCTGTCACTGCCACTGACAACTGTTTGTGATCCAGTTTTAGTCAAGATTTCTCGTAATTGGAGGCTGGAGGACAGGACGCTATACACTTAATCCACTAATTAAATGCCTTTAACGTTTAAATACTTTAAAATGCTATTGTCCTCAAGTAAAAGGCTTTTAATACTCGATAGACTCGATACTCGATTTCTGAAATTAAAAAACAATTATGTTCAGGCAGGGCTCACAATCAGTTAGTATTTGAATAGTAAGTTGTGCCCGTTGTGCCTCTCGTGTATGTGTCATAAATGAAATGACAGTATGTATATAGTAGCTTCGTGCTAAACATTAAAACAACCATTTACCAACCACCACCGGTCAGTTGTGCTCTGCTATTCGGTGTGTAAAGTTGGGGGTATGCTCCTTTCTAATTTCTCTTCTTTTCTTTCTCTTCTTTTCCCTTCGTTTTCTTCTTTTTTCGTTTTCTAGTCCATAATCTGTTTATCCATCGTGATTTTTTCATAATATTTTCGATAATTTCGAATATCAAGTTTCATCAACTCATTCATCTAATTACGTAAGTTCAAAGTTTCAATTAATTCAAATCATAAAATGACTTTTCCAACATTCCAACTGATAAGCTATTACTTTTTTCACCTGTTGACTCAAATTTTCTTTTTCACTTCGTGGTTTGCGAATTGCAGTGCATTATGAATATTTTATTTTTGCTTTTTTTCAGTTTTTGCTGCTGTTGCCCATGTGCCATGCACTGCGCTGATGTTTTATCTTGCCG
Source organism: Isotoma caerulea (assembly GCA_034696405.1). NCBI lineage: Eukaryota > Metazoa > Arthropoda > Collembola > Entomobryomorpha > Isotomidae > Isotoma > Isotoma caerulea. The sequence continues at coordinate 13,984 of JAQFZZ010000021.1, read as the reverse complement.
TTGTTGAGATTTCTGATTATGGATTAAGATAGTTTAGAATTTAGAACTTAAAAAGGTAATTTTTATTTACTGGATAAAACATCATTATTTCGAATGTCTTGTTTCGAATGTTTCCTTACTATTATTATATGAACTTATGATAAATTATTTCTCTATCATCTTATGGTCTGTTTTGACTATTATTAGTTTGTAGTAGTTTGTATTGTTTGTAGTGTATTATGATAATGGGTGAAATGTTTGTTTACTATTTGAATGTTAATTATTTCTTTTTTATTTGTTCTTCCAGTATTAGTGTTAACAATGATAGTGAATTATTGATGAATGAATCCCAACCCATTCCTGATCTTATTCGTATTATAAATCAATCCGTAAGTTTTTTTTTCTTTTGCGTCATTTGAATTGGAATGTCAAGTTTAATGCTATCATTTGAACGTGAACTTTACCGAAATGAAAACTGTTTGTATACACTGTTTTCAATAACATTTTATTCTATTTTTTATTTAGTTATAACCAAGAATGAAGCTTAGGAGTTACTAAAAAGACGGAGAAATTTTATCGGAAATAAACGATGGACGAATCTCCAAAAAATGGCGTTTGCAATAGTGAAAGTATGGGTAGTCCTATTAGAAAAGTCACGCTTGTTGGCTCTTCTCATAGCACACCAGAAAACACTAATCGAAGGAACCCGAATAATCCCATTAATGACAAAGGCATGAGTTCAAGAAGTACACCAAATACTAAGAATAGCAGAATAAGCTCGACTCGCAGTAGTCCAAATGTTGTAAGATTCCATCTACTATTATATAATATTATAATTTCTAAAAAAACTTTGTCCTTTTCTTTTGATGAATTCAATACCTAAACCTAAAAGTCTAAAATGTTTCTATTTCAGTCTCCTTACAGTACATCTCATCTTTCCGGATCTTCATCTGTTCTAAGACGATCCGCTTTATTGCGCAATATGGAATCTTCTCGTTCATTGGCGTCTACAAATGAGCGAGTAAACCCATTCGAAGAAAACATGTTGAGTTCACTAGGCAAAAGTATGTGGAGTCCCACTATATTTGAAAACGTCCATATGGGAGAGACTCCGCCACAAAAATCTTGGACATTAGACCAACTAGCGAATTTGTTCCCTAAGAACTTTGAAAATTCACCATCAAGCCATACCAATGCTTTCCCAGTTGATTCATTTACTGAGGCTAAAGCTCAAGCTGATATTGATCGGTATGTGTGGAGATTTTAACTGTCATGGTATGGCTGCCGACTACATTTTTTAACTAACGTTTAATTTGTGTGTCATGTTTTCTGTTCCAGATTTTTTAACAGTGGACCAATAGCCCCGAGCCCAGAAGACATAATTCCACGTCCTAGAGGGCTTCTACAATCTAAATTTAACAAGTCGAAGGAATTATGCGTTAGCGATGGGATTACAACTACTGTCTGGACTAATACTGAACTAAGTTTACCATTCAACCTACCACCGGAATTAGAAATAGCTCTGAAACCATATTATCAGGTAATCAGGTACAATTGTAATTGTTCTGTATTTTTCATTATGGAAAGTATTTTATTTAAAAATGCAAACTGCAGTTGTTGGTATTTTATTTATTTTAAAAGTAATTAATTAGTTCCTAATTTTTATGCATTTCATTTTCATATATTTGCAGAACACTATTATTAGTGAGGTCGAACCAGACAATCCTGATCTGAATTCAAGTAAGAAGGAACTTAATATATCAGCAAGCTCAGTTCGTCGGCGTTTAGATCTCTCATTTGGCGAAAGTTCTTTTCCAGAAGATTCATCATCATCTTTTACAACAACAAATATTCCATATGGTGATCCGTTTGGAAGTAATCACAGAATCTCATCTCCGCCACAGTCATTTTCTAACATGTTGAGTTTTAGCAGTCCCTGTCCCCAAGAGACTTCTACATCTGATTTGGAGTGTCGATTCCGACGTTGTGAATTTACACCTAACAGAATGGAGTCTTCTATAATCTCACCGAATATAACTCCTATCGGGTCAGAAGAATCCCACAGTCCAAAGGGGTTCGAGAAAAGTCAAAAGAAGATGGAATGTCCTGACATAACCCCAATCCTGATCGATTCAACGCATGCTGTCCATCAAGGTGAGGAAATTAGCTCTAATCGGGGACTCAAAAGGAAAAGTATGTTACATTTAAGTACGAATAACGTATATTCTTCAACGCCCACTGGACGACGATCGTCGGTCGTTAAATTTCGAAGAAATCGTGCTCGAAAAATGATGCGGTTTTCGACTGATTCGACAGAAAATATGGATTGTGATCCTTCAGTGAAGAAACAAAGTCGCAGTACTAGGAAATCGTGCCCTTCCTCAACAATCGTTGGTGAGAACGATTCGGCTTTGACTTTAAAATCTAAAACTAAATCCTGGCCTATAATTTCAAGCTGTGAAAACAACGATTTTAGTATACAAATAAAACCAGCTAAATTTCAACCTAATATGAATCAAGAAAGTACTTTTGTTCCGACAACTACCCGTGAAAACAAAGGAAAAAACAAAGAAAATGTTACTTCTACTGTGATCAATTCTGAGTCTTGGGTGACTAATAAAACAGCAATATCCCAAAATTTCAACATAGCTGCATCAAGTGGTCAAGAACATGATCAGTGCCGCGATAAACATTTATCTCACTTCGATTCTCCATCAAAATACACTATTCCTCAAAATGGGAATCTTCGATACTGTACATCGGGTTCGGAGTCAGACGTAGAAGATTTGTAAATCTTCAACCAAAGTGTGTTCTCAGTAATTTCCTTAAAGTTCAAAAATACTTGCTCAAGCAATCATAAGTCCAAAAATGCATGTTTTTTATACTTAGATTTCGTATGCACATTTTATAAAACGTCGAAAATCCTAAACTTGAGTAGAATAATTTACAGTTGAATCTTTATAAATTATAATGCGGATTTAGTTTGTTTTAGTTACGTATAGAAATAATGCTTTTAAGTCAAAGATTACAAAGTAAATTAGTTAATATTGAATAGTGAAGCAACTATTGGGTCTGTCATTTGAGCTTTGTGATAATTCAATCAAACTCTTAAGTTTGTTTTATTTTTTTACGTTCATCATATCATTTAGAGAAACTATATTGGGTATGTATTTAAAATCAAAAGTAGAAGTAAAGTTTTTACATGTTTGAAATTTTTTTCGTATTTTTAAGTTGTATTATTTCTCTAATCTTTCTGTATCATACAAAGCCATACTTTTAACACTCCTGCCTGCTCAATTTTCTCGCATTATAAGCATGCTTGTTTGTGTATTATTTGTTGACAGTCGAATCCTGCCAGTAATGCCTCTGGTTCTATAAATAGCGTTCAGATTAAGAGTTTTCTATTTTTTACGAATTTTCACTCAGGAAAGGCAATAGGCTGATGGCAAACCTCATGATTAAGTCTCTCATTAAATTATATTGTACCTTGGAAAACTGCGTTGCTGTATTTTATTGTGAAGGCTTTCATAGACTGTTAGATTTTAATTTCGAGAATATTACAGTGCACGAAAATGTTTGAAAATGAAGTTTACGGGAAGAGGGTACTACGGATTACGATTTGCATTAACATTGTAAGATTTATTAAAAATTGATTTTTAAAATCTTAATAAATTGGATGATCGGAGGCACTCAGAAAATAGTTAATTTAACTAATATTGTTTCTTGGTTCAGGTTTGCCTACTTATTTTGGTCTTCTACGTTTTTCATGTGATCTCATTGGAACTATTGTATGATAACGAGACAGTTTCAACAGTATATCCTTGTGAGTCATAATTATTACTATTCCAAAGATGGACTGTTGGAGAATAATATGATAGAGGATAAAGTGTCAAAATTCTCAAAATACTGCAGTTACATTTGAAAGACCTTAATGTAAAAGAAAATTGTTGCATCTTTTCTTTAGGGTGGCCACTCCTATGGACCATTGTGTTTGTTCTTGTCATTACATTGATCACCATTCAGTTAACTCTTGACGTGGATATGATGCTATTTAGGGTAATTTTTATCTTTATTCATCTTATCAAACTTTGTCTCGTCTCGTTGTTAAAAACTGTAAAACAATCTCATATGCATGAGGAAGTTTAACGAAGGATACTTTCATGAAATTCCGAAACTGGACTCATTCAATGCGCACAGAATGTAATTTTTTCTTTTCAATTACAATCAATTTAGAGTAAACTGGAAGAAAATGGAGACAGACTGACGAAACGAGTGGAACTTTGGACAAAAGTATCCAGTGGATTTTTAATTGTTTCTACTCTTTGCTTTAGTCTGTCATTGTTCTCAGAAGGACGTGAAAATCCTGGAATCATCTTACTTTTGGGATTTGGTGGATTAGCATTTAGACTTGGCTTACTTTATATGGCCTATCAGTATTTGGCTTTTCTCAAAGGGTCGCACCTTCCACTTCAGTCAGTAACTCCTACTTCTATGTCCAGTCACAGAAACTATCTTTCAGACTTCTCTACGGCCGGTCCTAGTTTTGTGTAACGTTATAATCGATACGGTAAATTTTTTTTAATGGAATTACGAGCTTTTAAATAACCTTAAGTAAATTAATGTTAAGCAGAAATTGTAAATGTCCTATTTTATCGACCTATTCATGGCTTCAACCGTTGGTCATGCAATAGCAAAACTCAACGGAATGTCTTTAGTTATTATTATTATTCTTTTGAATACACACAATTCAACTTCATATTTTCTCCACGTCCACCCTATGATTTGTCAAAAAATACATGACAAGCATTGTGATCCACTATTTATAATTTAGAGCTAACAAATTTTTGTAATAGCAAATTGCAAATTTTGTTTGAATACGATAATTGAAATACAATATGAATATAAAATTAAATGCTGAGAAATTGTTGGATTATATACACCCTTCACCCTTCCATATAATTTTAGTCCATCACAAAATTTACAAATTAACGGTCGCATACCGCATGCGGGCAGTTTGGGCTAGGCTAAAGCTTTGCATTGTAATGCAACTATGGTGAAATACAGGACGCGGTGCTGTACATTTGTGCACACCGTCGCTTCTGCCTAAAAACCTAGAAAGAGCACATACAGAACATGTCACGCTTTCAGTCATTGATATATGTTTGAGGAGTAAAGACTGTAGGATTGTCCTAAAACATACTTCTACATAAGCTTAACTTTTGGTTGTCAGATTAATCTTGTTTCTGGATTTTCTCAAACTTTAGGTATTCTCAATCTTTCTTTTTTTGTAACGGTTCTTTAATTTATAGATTCCAAGGATGTCTAATTATGAATTATATTTTTAATCAGTGTGTTCTCAATTTTGTTTATAGAAACTATTCAAAAATACAGAACATTAATTAATACAGAATTGAAGTCATAACTTGGACAATGGATGACTGCAGTGGATCGTGGTAAGATCAGTTTTCATGTGAAGAATTTTTGAATGTACTAAATGTATATAAGATAGCTTTCATGTGTTTAAATTGAAAGTGTCTAGATTCTTTTTCTAGACAACGAATACTATTGAAATTAAATGTAAAAACCACAATTAACATTCTAGGATTCATGGCAAAAGGATCAAAGAGATCGCAGACGAGCTTCATGAAATTAAATGTGTCGCCTGCAAGAAAACTCTAAAGTTTCCAGTAATGGTGTGTGAGACAGGGCATTTGGTTTGCTTGGAGGAGGGACGGAATTTTGCGTTCTGCCCTGCAATCCGTGAAGATGGAGGACTCTGTCGATGCATTTTGATATTTCCTGGCTTCAAATGGTTCCAGACTACCATCAAGATCGCTCAGTTACAGTCCTCACTTTTTGGTGTGGATCCAGATGAAAAGATTTTATCGAGTGAAGTGGCACCTTCATTCAACATTAGCATCGGAAAAAAGGCACCAATATCGAAGCAAGACTTTGCGGTTACGGCTTTAGCATTAAAGAAAGACGTTACTGCTGCGACAGAATCGAAGAAAGACATTAGGGCTGCGGAAGAAACAGTGGAGAAAGACGTTGGAGGAGCGGAAGAAACTTTGAAGAACGACGTGAGGACTGCGCCACCATCAAAGAATAACGTTGGGGCTACGGCACAATTGAAGGAAGACATTGATACTTCGGGTCTAACATTGAAGAAAGATGTTGAACCTGCTGAACCAGCATTGAAGAAAGGCATTGGGACTGCGGGATTATTATTGAAGAACGACATTAAGCCGTTTAAGCCTTCAACTTCAAGGGAAAAAATAGCTGTATCAAAAGAATTTTTGGACTCTGATGCTGGTAAAGCATACTTAACAGCAAAAAGAAGTGAAGAAAAGTTTGATCTCAATCAAGAATGGGTTGTTCCGAAAACGAGTGAAAACATTCCGTGTCAGCCTAAGTATGATAATTCAACATTCCATGAGCGATCTGCCGGAAAATTACCTCGGTTACAGTCCTCACTGTTTGGTTTGGAATCGGTCGAAAAGGTTTTGTGTAGTGACGTCATTCGAGATAAGGTGTCATCAATGAAGATTGACGCTGGACCTACAATTTCAAGTAAAAAACCAGTTACATTTGATGAAGTGAAAGAATTTTTAGAGTCTGACGCTGGGAAGAAATACTTGGCAGCAGAAAGACGTGTTGAAAAGTTTAATTCCGTTCGCAATCAAGAAGAGGATGATCCGCAAACGAGTGAAAATATTTCGTTTCAGCCTACAGCTGGTAATTCAAAATTCCGTGAAACATCTGTGGAAACAGTCAAAACAAGCAATAGCAATGATGAGTTGGCTACAATTCCTACGATTTTAATGTCAACGCAAGATTTTGCCAGACTGGTTGACCCATATAGACTGGTCCCAGAAAATTCCGGAGGGTTGTGGACAAAAAATAGAAATCGCAAATAGAAGTTAGGTTTAACATTTTTTATTTGACAATCGAAGATAATCACAATGAACTTACTTTACTAATTAAAGAGCAGCTAACAGTAATTTAAGTAGAAATTATGTCTAACGTATAGTAAAGATTTATTAAATCAAAACAGGATGATTTTTACGTTGATTAAAAAAATTTAATAAAAAGTAAAAGTAACAGAATCTTTCGTCTACCATTTTCTTGCATCTTGTTTTACAAATTTTACTTTTTACCAGAAGAATTTCAGAATCAGAATCATCAGGAAAGAATGGGAAGAGACTAGATCATTTTGCTTTTGCTTGTTTGCGTTGCTTAATAATTAATTAAATAGCACAATTATTATTATTAATTTTAAATTACCCTAGGCGTACTACTCTATACGATAAATATACATACGATAAATCGAGTCATACAATTTTTTCAAGTCTAAACTCAAAAGTCGTTAATATATAGTAGTTTGAGTACGTTACCAAAATTTAATTTTGAAATTGTCTAGTTATGCAATTGTCTTGCGAATAGTGAAGGCAAACTCTAGGGTCTAGAGTCGTTAGCCAACAAGTTTACAAAATAATTGAGTCACCTAATGCATTGCTGGTACTTCTACCTATTTGTGTTACCTAGTTTAAGACACCAAATGATAAAACTGAATTACGCTACGAATTCAATTAACCTAACTGGTTGACTAATCAAAGACGCGTTTTAAATATACTTGATCTAGTACATATTATATGCACGTTAAACACTCGAGCCGCTATGGTGGTCCCTGCGTTTAAAATCATTCCGTGTAGACCCACAAAGACCACTGGAGATAGATTGCGAAGGGGTGCTTTTATCTTTATGTTGATTGATTTCATAAGGTTTAAACTTTCGGATACAAAATCGTCATAATTACAATATATTTACATTGATTAGTCTAAATAAATCAAAAAGAACGAATCAGTACAAAAAATGATAATTATATCTAGTTCACATATAAAAATTGGGATAGTTTGTGACACTAATTATTCTTAAAAGTTAACATCTTTTATGCACCTTTATCACAAAAAATTGAAATGATGATAGTCAGTATACCTTATATATGCTTTAGATAGATTAATTATTACACATAATTAGTCACTATATATAAAGAAGTCTAATTCGAAGTATAATTGACAGTCGAAAAAGAATTATGCATACTTAATCACTAAATATAATGTAATGTTTAGTCTTTCTAACAGTCACAGTACAACTAAATTTTAAATTTAACTTGAATCTTTTATTAGGATGGATAGTACTGCAGACAAATAGCTTTTCTATAATATTCAGCTTAAAAGACAGATGAAAGTTTTTGAATTTTCTATTACTACATTTGACAAAATATACTAAATAAGTAGGAATCAGTCATTGTGCCATTTCTTCCCGAATGGGAACTGAAGATAGTGATAAAATAGTAGCTAGTACATCCTAAATTTCATCGGGTTTGCACCATGTAAGGGTTTAAGGTTGGGAATGACGAAATTAAGTAGTACACGTACAGACAGTACCATAGGACACAAAAGGAATTTGAGCAAAGTTAATTGTGACCTCGAAGTGATCAAAAACAGTAGACATGCTACACATTTCATTTGCAAACAACACTTTGCTGCATTTCTCTACATGTAATCAACTAATGTGACTTTCGTTATACATAAACATAGTACGTATTATTATTATGGCAAATTAAACAAAATGTAAGAACTAGATAACAAAACAATGGAAAGTAATAATTTTTATGTACGTTTTTAGGGAGTTTGAGAATCAAATCCTACGTCATCTTTTATTATTTAGGAGGAAAGAGATATCATTTGACCCTTGAAGGGGAGTCGAAGCTGGGGTACCCTGTTGGGGTATAAAGCCTAAGGTTTTTAGCACATACGAAGCTCTCTCTACCATTGGCTCCTTATATCTCCAGATTGTCGTGTCCAGCACAGAGTTTCTGCGGTAATCCTTGTCACAATTCTTCAGAGCGCGGACACAATCTGCACGGTAATGTTGAAGTTGGGCAAAGTCAGTTCCTACTGGGTACGATGTGCAGCTTCCGTTTAGACAAGCTAAGGGAAAATGGTTGTGTAACGTTATAACTCGTTCGGGGTTGTGGAAACATTTTACGTATTGTCCGGGTTTAGTATAGTTCCTTGATCGGTAGACGTGCTGTTAAAAGGGAATGAAGATAAGATAAGAATTTACTGAAAATAACCCTAAGTCTACATTGCATTGATATACTTCACTTTTTCATGAAAACCTTGCTTTTGGTAGTTTTTTACACAATAAAGTGTAAGTACTTAAAAAGAAAATCTTTATTAACCTGTAACATATGCATGTATCTAGGGATTCCAGGAAACCAATCATGTCCATGAATCATGTCATCTAAGAAATAAATATTCCTGAAGTTATATGATGCTCTCGAGTCATTACGAGATTGTCTGGCTTTTCTGTCCACATCTTGCATAAGCTCCTTCCAACCACCTCCTTTCATTGGCATTATTACTTCGTCGATATCCAACAGGGCTATGTACTCATATTGGTATAGATTTCGATAAAGGCAGTCATTGTACGGGATAACTTCGTTTTGTCTCTTGTGATTAACCTAGAAGTGTTTGCAAAAGTAAAAATAAAAATTTCATTCATAAGGAAAGCGATAATAGATATGAAACAAATTAAATGATTGACCATGCCATACCTTCTTGCCGAGATAAATATGCCTAATTCTAGGATCATTAGGTTGCCCCCCAGGGAGAGTTAGTGGGGTCACATCAATTTGACCCGTTCCTTGGTAATATCTTAGCACCTTTGTTATATTTGGATGGACAGCCAATTCATAAAAGAATATTTTGTCTGCTCCAAGGATTCCCAAAAGCTCAATCCATTCGACTAGACGAACAGAAAGATCTTCATGAAGGAAGTCAAGACCTTTGACACAAACGGCGAAACCTTTTTTCTTCTCTGGTTTGTCAAATAAAACTCGGAGGTTGTTATTCGCCCCGTGACATGGCTTCTCTACAATACTTACAGACCTTGGCACCTATTTTCGTACAAGAACATTATGCAACGTTATAAAATTGTTTTTTCATTCATTATTTAGTATTATTACCTTGCTAATTAATTACAAAATAGCAACTGGGTGTTAATTAATTGTTAACGCATTACGGTAGTTATCAAGTGAAACTGTGAATTATGACTAACCTTGCCGTGATGACTTTTGGGTATTTGACAGGCGAGTAGATAAGGTTGAAACACTCCTTGTTTATAATTACCCCATTTACTGAACCAAATGTATTTGTATTCCAAAACTTTGGAGAAAACTGGTTCTTTTTGCTTTTCGAACCATAATTGACAGTAAGAAGTTACATTGGGCTCGATCCTGTCCATCATTCCTAAAATTCTAACGGATGGTCCAAGTCTATTCTTTGCTCGGATGTCGTAGTACGCTCCGTAAAGATGAAGTGTTCCGTTTGAAGTTCTTAATGTCTAGGATATTTAGAGAATTTTGACAATTAGTTATTAATTTTCATAAAACGCAACTGACACATGCATCAAGAAAAATTTGACCCACCTGCCAATAGGAATTACTGAACTCCAGGTCATAAATTGTGGGGAATCGAGCACAACTGGAGTTCTTATAATACTTCGGTCCATCTTTATTAGTCCCTAAGATATATGGCGGATGAGGAATGCTTCTGATGGTTGCAGCCGCTTCCAAAATTAATTCTTCAATTGTTCTCGTCTCTTTATCTACAAGAGGTTCTTCATCACTCCAAGATGCTGGAAGTGATGATGTCTTAATAGTTGTTGTAGTGGAGGAGGCTAAAGTCAATCCAAAATTACTTGAGGGCCCAACCTGACCTTGATTTTGACTTTGACCCAAGGGGTTAAGCGAACTAGCACCACCGGCAGCTGGGATATTAATACTACTAACGCTACTAACTATGTTACTACTACTACTGCTGCTCATACTATTGCTAATTGCTGCAGCACTACTTAAACTAAAACTACTGCTGGATTCCGGAGGGACAACTCCAATCATCCCAGGATCATTAGATGAACCTCCTTGGTCATAAACTAGAACTGTATTTATGGGAGCTTGGGACATTTCCCCTGACGAGGAGACTAATTGAGAAGCAACTGGTGAGGGTGTTGGGTCTTCTCGGGCTATGAAATGGAAGACTCCGTAAACCATGGATAACCAGAGGAAGACCAGGAGAGTTCTTCGGAGTGGTCGACCTGCCAGTCGCCAAGAGAATCCACTTGTACCATTTGACTGCATTTTTCTGTCTTTCTGAAATAAATCAATTCAAAAAGGGTTTAAATTAGTAAGTTGAATCTACGGCATATAATTAGCAAATGTTAATTGTAACTAATTGCAATCTGAGTAAAATCTAATTTAGAACCAAAAATACCCACCCCAGATCATAACGTATGGTTACATTTCAAACGGTATTTACTATTGAGCTGAATAATCAAATAAGATACTATAAACGCTCATGAAATTTCTAAAAGTCTCTTTTAGCACACATACAGTGGCATCTCTATTCAAGCTTTCTTGTCCTCAGGTAGCTAATGTTTAAATTTATCATAAAAATGCATGCTAATGATGATTATTGAGCATTTTTCATTCGAAGGTCTTTGTAGATGAATTCTTATTGGATGCATCTTTAGCATTCGACACTTGCAGATTATTGAGTTTTATTTAAATATACAATGCATGCGGATACATGATGACGATAAGATATGACATGAACAAGGAGGAACTTGAATATCTTAAAAAAGCTAACTTTATAATATATTTGTTTTTTGCCGAATGAAGGTAAGTATTCAAACATTAAAAGGAAGATAAACATAAAGATCCATTTCTAACACATCACTTGCAACAAAGTAACTGCACAGTAGGTAAATAAAAATATTAATAAGATATAGTACGAACTATTCTTCGCGAAAATTGTAAATATAAATAAAAATCCCTTTACACCTTTTGGATTGCATTTGCTGAAAAAATATATCAATCTCATATTACTTGCTAAGCATTACTGATTCTTGTCGTAGCCTTATCTTATGTATTAGGAAGCCTTAAAAGGTTTTTTCCGTAATTCAAAGTAAGCAAAACTAAAAAGTGCTAGTTCATAAAAGTATATGAAGTAGTCATTCTAATTAACGATATAATTTGTATGCTAATCTCCTTCACAGACAAATCTTTAGTAATCTTCGCTTTCACATTTTAATACTTTACTAGAAAGAAAACCCCTTCGATTTCCATAAACTATTCTTTATGAATGAGTTGAAAAAAATTTGTCTGAGTTTCTGACTTTATAAAAACGATTGTTCGTATGGCATATTGTTAAAAAAAAAGTCCAGGACTTATTATAACCTTAACACTGTTTTGAGTTCATAAATTGCATAGGAAGTAACAAAATATAATTTAATTTTCATATAAAACAGAACTATTATCAACATTCATGTTTCATACGGCTACGTAAATATGACAGCGTACACACGATCTAACTTTTTGAGATATTATGCGACATAATTTGATCACAACGGGATCCGAAATTGGAAATAATTACTTTAAGCTTTTTTATGGTAGCTAGATGAAATGAAAGTGAATGACACTGAGCTTCAGAGAAAATTTTCATGTAATTGTTTCGGAATCATCATTTCAGTTCGTAGAAGCCATATTACATATTGTCCATTTAAGGTAAATGCTAGTATGATTGAAGTAAGGTAAATAAATGGTGTATGATGCGGTTGTATAATGCTCGTGATGGTGGCGAGGTATGATAATGATGATTTTAATGGTTTTGTGATGAGAAAAATACATTCATGACGGTCATACTTCATACCTAACTTACTAACTAAAGGTAGGTGTGGCCTAATTACTCAAAAATTGGGGTGTAATTTCATCGTCATGTCATCTTGATTCCATGGCTGTGGAGAAGCTGACGATAGTTATAGCATTGCATGATGCATAAGCAAGCCAAATCCCATCAAGATGAACCGTTCGGGTTTTGCATTCACGGCTAGCTACCTCAAAAGTTTTGACTTTTTTGTCCGAAATAATTAGGAACATTAAACCCATGCGAATAATAATAACTATGACTATGATAATCATATTAATAAATGTGTAATTAGTTTCAAAAGAGGAAGTGCAATTTGGCACTTTTCATTTCTACGAAGAAACTAAACTTTTTCTCGGTAGTTTAGGAATCTCTAGCGGATGTCATTTTGAAGGTTGACAGAACACAATGAATGAGGTTGATGTTTTGAATTGGACCTGCCAGCACGTGATTTTGAAATACATTTTTGAGTGAACTTCGTACAAAGTAGTCTATTTTCTTTGAAAAGAATTACGAATTATCTATATTTTATTATATCTTGGGATTGAGACTCCGTGTCAATTAAAAATCGAAATTTTCAAGGTATTTGTGGCATTCAACAACTTAATTTGATGTAATTCATTTCAGATACACTTCATGAAAAGAGAGTATGTGTGTGTGAGTTAAGACCTCAAAAAATTCCATGCCGAACATATCTATATGATATTACTGTGGCGTTCATTGTGAACTTGCACTTATTCGAATAATAGATAAATCCAACACAGTAATAGAATTACAGGAAAAAACCAAAGCTTTATTTTATGATTATTAAATAAACATTTAAAAAAATAACAAGTCTGGTTGATTTGTTTGTTTTCTTCCAAGCAAAAGTTTACGTAAAAAATAGATTTATAGATTTTGTATCCATAAGAAAGAATAAAGTTCCACAAGTGTCCTCGCAGAAAATTTTACTACCTAAAAACTGTACGTTGTAATCTGGAGAAATTAATTTAATGATGATATGCACCGTTTATTTACGTAGTTATTTTCTTAAATTGCGAAAGCATTAGGATTCGATGTGATCTTCGTGTCATGTTTCATGGTTATTAGTAGATATTTCAGGTATGATGTAATAGACGAATACCATTGCTCAAAGGTCATAACATAATTGTATCTTTATTCGTGTAATCGTATTAATCATTCTTATGATGATATTTATCATGATTCCTGGACAAGTTTTTTTAATTATGTGCTAG
>JAQFZZ010000020.1:0-58602 GCA_034696405.1 Isotoma caerulea | reverse complement strand
AAATAAAACTATAGAATAAACATAATTATAAGATCTTCTATTAAACTGATGAAGGACCGTCCATAGAAAATCTAACAATACAATACAGTTAATTATCCAAACTTGATAGAACCAAAATCTTCCAACTAATTCATTCATGTAACCAAACTTTGTTTTCAAGGGACGAATTTCACTTCAACTTTTAACAAATCGAATTATGGTTTTTTAGATGCAATGATAGCAATAAATATAAAAAATATATAAAATCTACAATGACTATTGGTATAGAATTGTTTGATTGTAATCATTACAAAAAAGTAGTATATGGAATAAATTGTATTGACTACTTCAAATAGACAACTATTTATTTATAAAAAAATGATGTTCCTTTGTTCTGATAAAGTTCGTTATTTGGAAATTGAATCATTCATACAACTGTATATGTAAATTAATTTTTTGAAACTGTTATGATCTGCCATCTGACCTACTTCGAACTGTTATTACTCACATTATCTTTAATCCGACCTTGAAGCCTTGACCTGTTTTGCCAATTCGAAGCTGTGCACGGTCTTTAAACAATCAATGGACGCCTTTTTGTAATTAATTACGCTTGGGATAATTTCGCACCATCGTCAAGAATGATCTGAAGTTCCAGATTTAAAACACTCTTTTATATAAAAAGGCAAATTTCATGTCTAATTTCCTACTATAGTTTTAATTTTGATGTGTGCGTTCCCTTTCAGCATTTTACAATGAATTTCAATGTTAACGTTTTACTAATTTTACATTCTACATTCAATGCAAACTTTTCAAATTTATTTATTAGGGAGGGACGTGCTTTCCAAGCAAAAACTTCACATGAAACACCCATAGACTGTCTACCAAGAACAGATAAAAACTTGAAAAAGAGGTTCAGAAGGACACATTTTATCATCAAGTTCTTTATAAAATGTCGCATATTTAAGTTACTTTCCTTTATCAGATTTTTCATTTGAAGTTAGGAATTGTATTCAACTTTTGTTTCGTCTTAATCTCAATTTATCTTATATCCAGACAAAAATACGTAAGAAACAAAATGCTCGGAAATCTCATTCATGTTGTGGCATATGGCATAATGGTTGTTACCAATCAACAATCATTTCAATACCAACAGTCGTAAGTTTTCAGTTTATTGTTATTAATGTTTTGTAAACTTAAATATTTTAATAATTTATTTTAATTTAAACATTTTTGAATGAGAAAAAATTTGATCTTCACTGGTTTTAAAAACTAACATTTTTAAAAAACTGATTTTTGTAATAGTGCTGTTTTACACACCAGTAAAGTCAATGATTCGACGCTTCAAAATAGAATCAAGGTAAGAATATATATATCAGAGCTATTCTATATTCCAAACCACATAAAAAGTTTTTTGTAGATTTTTCTTTCCTTACGGTCTACTTCAAAAACTGCATAATCATTGAAAATTAAAAATTATCAGATTATAATGAACAGAAACTTTCTTATAGAATAATTCTCTACCAGAGTGCAATTGTCCAACAAATAATGCTCCTGTTTCCGGTACTGATGGAATTACTTACGCTAATGAATGTGAATTAAAATGTGAGCAGAAAAACAATCCAGGTAGAAACTTTGACTTTATAATACTGCATATTTTTCAGTTGAATCAGCAGATAACTACTATAATTTATTTACTGTCATTACAGATCTGCAAATCGATCATCAAGGACAATGGTCAGTCAACTCTGATGTTCCACCTAAGCATTTTCATGTAACGACACACAAACCTAATTTTCAGCTTACCATTTAATTATGATAAAGAAATTTTGAAATCATTAGTCTTTTTGTGATTCTAGAAACCCAAATCAGTTTTAGAGTTGATTCAAATGGCTTTGGAATTGGGAGCTCCATTTACGAAAACAGTTTTAACTCGATTAAATCTATCTGTTTGGGGAAATGGTAGAGCAGCTCGGACAACGGATGCCGTACTGTTTAACAAGTCTCAACGTAATTTTACTTTGGAATCAAGTCTTTGCAAACACGGCGCTTGGAGTAATGATCTCTTCCCTCAAGATGTAATCTTTCAGAAAACATCTTCAGTTTTTGGAATGGAAAGTCACGGAATCATGACCGGATTAGAATGTAATGTCAAATATCGCGCAGAGGACGGGGCTTACTTCGAGCTATTTGTTAAGAATCCATACATCGGAAAAAATAATATCCATCACTCGAGCAGCAACCACTTGAGCATTATAGGCACAAGAGGTTCAGGATATAATAACCATGTCAGATGGATTATTCAAGACAAATAAACGGCTTCAGACAATCAATATAACTCTTATTCTTCTAAACCATAGTCAAGCGTGTTTATTTTTGTAACTGACTTTTTTTAACAATATGACATTCCTAATTATTTTAAAAATTTGGCAAAGCACTTGAAATTAAATCGTTAAAATTGCATGCAAAATTTTTGGACAATTTTTAAAGAAATGAAATTTCAATATTTTCTTAAGATTAGTGAGTTGTTGACAGTCTGCATTTGCATTCAATTGCTTTTGATTTATACCCGACCTGCTCACAAATCTCTCAAAAAATGCACCTTGTTAAACTTTCTCAATTTTATTGCCAACTGAAATTTTAATTTTTACGTGCAATTGCGTTACGACAAATTTAAATTTTAACTACAATACGATTTCACTTCATTGCTGGGTCAAGACACAGAAAGTTGTAAAAGATTATGCCAAACTGCTTTTATTTTTTATATTCTCTAAAAGAAACAGTGCAATAATGATACCTCACGAAATAATTTTCGCAAGCATTTTAATGATGCCCGGATATAAATGTATTCAAACAAATATTAAACTGACATATATCATTATTCATTATCGCTTGAAACAAATCGTATTTATTTGGTCGATGCTCAATAATGTCATTGCATAATCTAACACGTTGGAATAGACCAACATTAGAGATGAACATTTTTAAATGATTACCCAATGTATAAAATAAACAGCGATTCAAATCAGATCGGTAACTTTAACTATGTGTCAACTTGTCTTCAATAAGTATCCGGACTTGGTTGTCATATCCTTGACAAACTCTAGTTGAAAAATTCAACTCCGAGGTGTGGTTTTCATATACACGATTAGTGCCCAGGAATGGGGTAGTGATATCAATTTCAAAATATGATCCATCGTCCGACCTGTACTTGACGTTGCACTCTAATCCAATCAAAAACCCATAACTTTCCAATCCAAAAGCCACAGACTGCTTTTTTATTATCCACCGTTCAGGGTAAAGGCTAATAGAAAACATTCCATGGGTGCAATCGCTTGACGTCAAATTGAACGTCTTTTGGGATTTATTGAATATAACGACGTTTGTCATTCGAAAAGCTCTAATCGCCCACCATCTGTTTGAGAATTTTAATGTATTCAATGAAGACTGTGAAAATGGAACTCCAATTTGTTTGGAAACTTCAATCAAAGCTGGAACTGACAAACCACCCTGTATACACAATAATAATATGAATTCCTCTGTTTAGAATGATGTTAAGAATAGACATTACTGATGAAGTTGAAGGTGGATAATTTGCAAAACAGGAACCATTGTAAGCAACTTCAAGTTCTAAAAAAATGATGATACCGCTTGTTAAATGTCAAGTTAAGTTAACATTTAGGAGAAAAACATGTATTGAAATTTAAACCATGCATACCTGGATTGTACTTCTTTGCACAGTTAAGTACGCATTCAGTTACGTATGTTCTGGTATCAGTACCGCAAACGGGATGTAAAGTCAACAAACAGGGACATTCTGACTAAAATGTTAACTTTTTATTACATTTATCCATGTATCCTTCATCAAAATTTATTTCCTTAATAATTTGATAATTACAATTATGAAAGCCACAAAACAAAGAAAATCCAGGAATAATCCAACTAACTAGGGAGTGAGCAGAAATATTTTTTGAATTGATATTATTTTTTGGGTCAAGTTACTATCTAAGATCCTAATACAAAAAACAATATCGGCCAGATTTCATTTTGAAGTCCTACAGAAATTTTTAAAAGTAGTGATATCAGCTGGGTAAGCATGGGACCTTCGTATAGCACAGCGGTAATGCGGACGAGAAGTACATCGGAAACCTTCTCTCGCGCAACAAAGGAGCAAGTATTTATGTTTCCTCTTACTCCTTTCCGTTTTCACGTTCTCATATTATCTCACGTTCAGACCAGTATGGGGGTGACCCCCTCTGGTTTCTAGGAGCATTTCGGCTGATTTTTGGTATGGGGACAATTGGTTCATAGTGAGAAAGTATTTATATTTATATTTATATTTTTTTGAAATTTATGTATATTTAAGGACCTTCGAGTTTCACCAAAATAATCGGAATTAACGATTTTTTGTGGAAAGATAATTTTAGGGTAATTATGCGAAAATATACAATTATTTTGACTTTTATAAATATTGAAGTACCCTTCAGGGTGACCCAAGCCGGTTTTATAAAAATCATTTGAATTTTGAATTGGCTGATTTTTTGTGAAGAATTAACTAAAGAGTAGTTATCATAAAATATAAAGTTATTTTAAATTTTACAAATATTTAAGGACCTTCTAAACTGATTTTATTCGGGTTTTTTAAATTGCCCAATTTAGTCGATTTTTTGCAGGCACCAAAACTAGATTTTATTTTAAAAGCTAATAATCATCGATAGGTTAAGGTTGCAAAATATATATCTACATAAATGAAACAACATCATAGTCTGGCTGGGGTTATGCGAAGCTGCATTGGAGGTTTTGGTTACTGTTTCAATAGGTTAGATATGAGATCTTAAAGAAATCCAAATAATTAAAATAAATATGTCACTTATTGAATATTTTACAAACCGATAACTAAACACATAATGCACTGAAAACTGTTACAATGGGTGAGAACGTGAAAACGGAAATGAGTAGAGGAAATAAAAAAACTTGCTGCTTTGTTGCGCGAGAGAAGCGTTTCCGCTTTACTTCTGTTCCGTATTACCGCTGCTGCGCTATTACGAAGGTCCCATACTTACTTACCCAGCTGAAGTCACTATAAAAATTTCTGTAGGACTTCAAAATGAAATCTGGCCGAAATTGTGTTTGTTTTAGGATATTTAATAGTTACTTGACCCAAGAAATAATATCAATTCAAAAAACATTTCTGCTCACTCCCTAGTGTCCCTTGTAACTGTAAGGAAAATACTTTCTGATTGAAGAAAGGCATCTTGAAACGATTACCTCGATAACATACAAAGTAATGTCAGTTCATCGTAAAAAATCTTTTTTTCCTCTGTAAGTTAATTAATGCGTTTGAAATGTTCTTTTTTTTGGATTTTTAAAATTCTGACACTTAATTAAACTTTATAATACGAGAAGCAGGAAGTTACAAAACTGTCAATAAAGATACGTTGTGTTTTAAAGAAGCAAAACCTTTTAAATGCTTACCGTGTTGTATTGTAACCAACCTGTGTCTGTGGTACTAGCAAGCCTAATACAATCAAAGACATAATATGAATGAACTTTAAAACTGTAAAAAATTATATCCCCTTTTACTTCTTCTTCTTAAAAGTCAAAGTTAATTTTTCACCTTAAGTAAGTACGTTAAGTTTAAGTACGTTAAAAACAGTTATCAATGATTAACAAACTTACTGACGCTTCTCTTGAATTCGATGCTGATTGGTAACTGCCATTATGCAGTATGAAACAAGTTGGATAAAGTTTCCAAGCATTTTTATGATAAAGTATATTTCCTTTTTTTAAATCAAATCTGCTACTTGAAACGATCAAACAAGTCCGTGTTTATGAATCTTTTGAATTTATGACATAAAATGTGATAGTTAAAATTACACTTGTCTTTTTGTTTGCATTATCAAGTATAATATACTTGCACTTTGTTCAAAAATCAAAATATTCAATGGATTTGTTGTGTCGTACAAAGTTAAATTTTTTGCAATCTATTCATATAAACTGTTGACAAAGCATCAAAGTATATTCAAATCCATCCATTACATATTTCAAATAGGTTAAAAAATTTCGATCATTGACACTTATCATTTATGACAGTAAATCGTTAGTAATATGATTTAATGAGATTTAATTCCTAAATAAACCACTGAGGTAGTGAAATATAGTAAATCACTATATAAACTATAGATTTACTATATAGTTCACTACCTCAGTGAAAAAAACTTCCAATTCCAGATTTTAAAAACCATTTGAACAAAATGATGTGAGTGGATTTTATTGTAGAGACTCGTCAAAAATGCAGGTTTTTGAGATTCCTTTTCCATTCATATTGTTACTATATATATACGTTATATACGTATGTCCACGTCCACCTACGAAGAAAGACTCATAATTTGCAAATCTAATCTTAAATAGTGCTTGATATGCTATTGGGACAAATGAACTGTGTAATATTGAATTGATATTGTTTTGTTTTAAATTATCTTGAATCTTATGCATCAATACATTAGATGCGAAGGAAATTTCTAAAAATAAAAATGACAGAAATTATGTATAAACCGATAGAGAACTGTCGATGTCGACGCTTTAAAAAGAAATCAGTATAATCCAAAAGTTTTATAGCTTCAGAAAATTTCCACTTACATCTTGCAGGATAGTCTGCTTTTGCTGCCCAAGCATTTTCATATGATAAAAATTCCCTGATTTGCTAAAAATGATTGAGTACTGACTGGATTCATTCAGAGTATCATACTTCTGGACCTCTCGATAATCAAATTATTTGAATTTAAAAGTTCAACGTACTGATTGACTATTTTAAAGACTATTTTAGCAATTTGATCAAAATTCATACATATTAAATTGCCGTCGTAAAGCTAAAAAATGATTGGCATCTGAAATTCAGATGCCAATCATATTTTAGCTTTACGACAATCTGAACCATATGTATCTGTCAAACAATGTGTAATTTTATATGCATGAGATTAATTCGAAACAAAGACAACGCGCGACTTAATACAAATGTTTTTACTGATTGGAAATGCCGATTGCCATTATATTCACTCCTTATGTGTATTGCCACTGCAAGACTTTTTTCATAAAATTATGGAATGGAAAGTATGGAATTTAGAAATTGCTCCCGGATTGGACTTGGATTTTGGATAATATAAATATTATATGATATTTGATTCATAGAACTAGATCGCATGGGATCGCATGGGAAGTTGGAAAGCTATCAAAGATGTAAAACGCATACTACCCCTTGAACAAATTCAGAAGCGGCAATCTCATGAAAGAAGAAGTTTGTTGTCGAAAGTTTTATAAATATTAATTTTCATTAATCAAAATCAATCACCTTTGCACTTTGTTGACCTTGTGGGTGTACAGTACCAATTTACTGTGTACTGACTGACGAACACAACCATTAAGGTGATAAGCTGATTCGTGGATTCGACTGTTTTAGAATTTTGTGTCGGAAGTCGGAAGGAATCATCATGATCGAAGAAGAATTAGAAGAAACTTTTTCAGCAACCTCTTCGTTGCAAAAACGCAATCCATTTTACATTCAAAATCTTCAACCTGTTATAAATTTCCTGAAAGATGGACAATACACGTGTCTCTGTCTTTTGTGTGGGTGCGGAATGGATACCACTTCGTACAATTTACGAAATGAAAACTTATCCAGTCTGAAATACAAACTTGGAAGCATTTTGGGTCTGGCGCAATCCTATTTGATGTCTTCAGAAGAAAAAGTGACATTTTGCGATCATTGTCTCAGAGAAAATATCCAGGACCTATTGAACATCTATACTGACTTTCAGAAAACTAGAGAACAACTTAAAAACGTTAGTACACAGATTTGTTGTTCCATTTTGAGTACACATCGGAGATTTGAAGATGAGTCTGGAATGAAAAATTTCCTTCAATTTCCAGTGGAAATCTTAGATAATGAAGGTAAAATGTCCACTATCTAATGCATTGATTGTTATTCTGTATTTCATGTGATTGTTATAAGACACTGATAACTGATGATGTTTTTTCATTTAATTGTAGATTGGGAGTTAAAACGTATTACAAAAATGCTGACAAGTGACTTTGTGTTGAATATCTCTAAAACGGAAGCTGTGATTTTGAAGACAGTGAAACCCCATGGTTTAAATTTTACTGCTAATGATCAACTTGTTGAAGATTCTAATACAGTTAGGGATGAACCGTTGGATGATGTTAAACTATTTATGGATTGTGATAATGCCAATCTAAAGCTGAACTCCTCCAATGCGGAAAAATCGAAAAAAATGAACAAAAAGTTAAAAGCATGGAAGTCCAATAAATTGAAAACATTAGGTTACTTTTTCTTATAATGTCATAATTCAGTAGTTACAAAATCTAAAGTGGAGAAAGAACCCAAATTGGTTTGGTACAGGAGGACAGTAAATATATACAAAACTAACTAAAGATTTTTTGTATCATTTAGCTAAGAAAACTACAGCAGTATCACAAACTGAAGAGGTTGGAAACGGTGAAATTGTAAATTATTCGGACAAGAGATCTATAAATCATTTGACTTGTACAGAATGTGGTAAATGTTTTCAGTCAGCGCAGTCAATGAAAAGTCATAAAAGAGTACATATTCGCGAAAACAAAGGTAACGATACTGCTAGATCAGAACTTCAAAATTGTATGTTGTGAAATATTAACTTTATTCAGGTTTTAATTTTGTAGCCGTCAATGGAACGTATAAGTGCACTCATTGTCGTCAAACATTTTCGTCTCTGGAGTTTCTATACAGTCACAAGGAAATTCACGACGCAGAAAGGAACTTTTGTACAATTTGTAACAAACAATTTTCGAAAGGACTTTTGTACGAACATCTTCATAGTCATTTTAGAAATGATCTCATAAATTCTAATCCAATCTGCAAATTATGTTCGAAGACATTTGAAACTCCAGTGTTATTAGCTAACCATATGAATGTTCATAAAGGAGACTTCAGTTGTATAAAACCTTCCTGTAGAAAAAGTTTTTACTCTGAAAAAAGTTTACAGCAACATGAAAAACTGCACTTAGATGGCTCAATGCTACATGATTGTGATTACTGCTCCAAGTTTTTTGAAAACCAAAATGAATGTGATGATCATGTCTCTAATCACAAAAAAATATTTTACGAAAAAAAGTTTCTATGCGATAACTGTGGACAGTATTTTCTGACCAATTTGTCTCTTCGAAGGCACGCCCGACACGCACACAAAGACTCTGGAAAATTTAAATGTGACGTAAGTGAAATAGAAATGCATTTATGCATTTATATATTTATTTATGTACCAACTTTTACCTTTACCATCAAAGTTTGTTTTTTAAACTCCATCCTTGATTAAGTTGGTTTTTTACTTATGTGTTATTTCCTTAAAATATTTCAGATATGCAATAACATTTTTAAGACTTCAAGAGGCTTGACGACACACAAAAAATCACATAATCCAGATCCATTATCCAACGAACAGTCAATAGATGAAGAAAAGCAGAACCCTTCAGTGATTAAACGTTACCGATGTCCGCATTGTGAAAACACCAGATTCAGCTATAAACAAGGACTTCGACAGCATATTTATAAATATCATCCTGACGAATACTCAACAACAAAACAATTTATCTGCACTGTGTGTTACAAAAATTTTACCGATGAATCGTCTCTTGAGGAGCATTCCTTAGTGCATGAAAGACTCAAATGCAAAGTACGTGAAATTGTAAAGTTATTCATTACAATTTAGGTACGCACTGTTTTTTATAATGTATTTATTGAACTTACGTATGAGTATTTTTTCTTAGATTTGCAATAAACAGTTCAAAATGATGACGCATTTAAAAGGTAAGTGCTTTATTAAAATTCTGCGATTTATATCGAATAAAATATAATAATGTCTAAAAGTAGATTAACTTACATTTATAGAGCACATCATACGGCATGCTACAATCAGACCTTACAAATGCCCTTTCTGTCCGAATAAAGGATATGTTCGAAACAAGGAGCTGACCGATCATTTAGAGAAAATTCATCCTAGTGAAACTGCAAATTCTGCTGTTAAGTCTGAAAGTATCACCTATATGTACTACAATTAAGATAATACAAAATACAAAGTATTAAGTATTGAATAATTTCTTTGGTACGGACATATTTAATCATCATTTCATTAAAATTTTGACAAAACAGATTTTTTTTAGTATCAGAACATTAATTAATTGTAGCTTTGTCCTAGTATTGGATCACTTTCTCGCATGTTGATTGATTTGTTGGTGACTGGGTTTACTATTAAGATATCTAGAAACAACATTATGAAAATTATGATGTCTTGTGAAGGATGGAGAAGGTGACATCCTTCTTTTTGAACTTTCAGGTTGGAGTGATAGAGTTGAATCTTTTGGTGTTAACGAGCGCTTAATAAGTGGCTTTGGTTTTTTTAATTTTTGGTTGCTCAGCGAAGGTGCACTCCCGGATTCTTTTGATAATCGATGTTTTCTCATATCCGTCGTTTCGTTGCTTATACTATTGTAAAGTTCAAACAGATCGATAACTATAATAAAATTTGTATATTTATTAGTTATTAGAAAATAGGTCAAGAATGCTCAATATTTTTATTCTTACACAATTCCCATCTCTAAAGTAGAGTCCATGACCCAAACTGGATAGTCTGATATTGTATCTGGGTAAGGTGCACGATAAAAATCAGTTGATGCGAAATCTTCCCATCTTAAAAGCTTGTCAAATCCTCTGTTAAACTTCTTGGAGAGACTAGCTGGATAGTTTTCATTTTTGAATCCTATGTCACCCATTCCACTTCTTATTGTAATATAGCATAGACGAACAATTAGAACAACCGTTGCCACTTTTTTAAAAATCGCTTCTCCATTTGAAATCATTTCGGCAAAATGCTCATGAGCTTCAAGATACAGTTCCGTTTCCTCGTGTATATTGTTCTCAATTTGAAGTTTTCTGTGGAACTTTTTCAGCCATTTGAAAGTAGGCTGAAGTGACCCTCCGCAATGGAATTTGCTGAGAGCTGCTTTCAAGATGTGATAGCATTTTAGCATCTCCTTACGAATCTTTCGAAAGTCGTCGATCAATTCATTGGTGGAATTATCAAGTATAAGCTTTTTATCTTTACTATCTGCTAATAGAATCCAGTCTTCTGACTTTTTGCGGATCCTGCATTTCATTTTGGTAAATTCGGCTTTGTTCCCTTGAAGGATGAAGTTGTTTTTAACCACTATGTTTGGGGACACCTCTGTTGGTAGTATCTCATCTTGTTTTCCATTACACATTCCAATCTGTTCAAACTTTAGTTTAATTTCGCATAATGCCTTGTAGAATTTGACGGTACATGATCCTAAGTCTTCTGCTGCCATTAGACATTCATCCCAAAAATCATGAGTTCGTGTGGACTTGGATCGACTTTGACCGATACGGCCGTTCGTTTCTATTGTAGCAAAACCAAGCATCCACACTTCGCAAGCGAGATAACTTATGCTGTTAAATGAGTCTGGTGGTACACTCCATTTTGTTGAATTCAGCAGTTTAAACATATTTTTATAGTGATCGTTTAATTTTTTATTATAAGAATGTGCTCGCAGGGCGATTTGCCGGGTGAAGCAAGGACAGATTTGGCAAATTGAACGGGAGTTTTTAGTTTCTACATGCGGCCCAGCGATATTAGACTCTGGAATGGGGTGTCCCGTATAAATATAGCTCCGTAATTTACTACTTATGTGCATTTGTGGCGATGGCGTTCGCCGTATTAGGGAAGCATCTTGAGACTGGACAACCTCAAGACCATGATGTCCTTCGTCACCTAAAAGTAAGAGCCAATAGCATCATAAAAATATCTTACTAAATTTCAGAGTCGGAAACAAATACTTCAACATCAAATTATGTAACCCGATTCAAATCAAACCGACTTACTCTTTTTGTTTTGCATGTGCAGACAAAATGTTTAAAAAAAATAAAACTGGTCTCATATGTGGTAGGCTAGGTGTTTATGAGTCCAAAACGGTAAGGTTGAGGCGCGTCCGCGTCCTATTATCATAAAGCTTTTAGACAAAGACAACCATGGATGGACAGAAAAGTTATGTAATGTACTAAATGTAAAAAGGTTTTTAAAATTTTGAATTGATAAGCAGTAACGTAACAATCGAGTAATTTATTCAGAAAGCATTAATTTTAAAATTTTTAAAGGTAAATCCTAGGTAACTACACACAGTACTTTTTTGGGTGATCATATCATAAGGTGCAAACATTGATGTCCAACTTATTATATTATATATATTTGTTTTATATATAATATAATAAGTTGGACGTCAATGGGTGCAAATGAAGACAAATCATCTACTTTCCATAAACTAAACTTAAGTGAAAATATGAAAACAAATTATGAATAAATTTTTACATGTAGACAGAATCTGAATACATGCAATCGTTTTAATTTAAGGCAATAAATGCTTGCATTTAAACCAATTAAAAAGACCATTGCATTTTTGTCTGTCAAAATAAAATAAAATATATAAGTTAATTACTATTTTGCAGGTGATATTTTTAAAATGGTCCTAGAAATTCTATTCCATATATAATAAATACGTTTTTGGGTTCATTCTGGGTTGCGGGAATAGGAAAAAAACTGCATAAAAAGGTTTCAAAGCATAAAGCATTCCATTTTCACGTAAGTCAACAATGAACCCAAAGAAAGACTGACTTTGTGAAGACCTATTCTGTATTCATGCACCATTGAGTGTTTTGAGAAATGAGATGGTCTTTTGCTGCGAGCAAATAATCCTTTGAACTCAATCTGGAATTGAACTGAAGATTTACAATAATAACAACATTCAAAGGAAATATGAAATATCGCTGAATTATATATTTTTAAAATTGTTATCAATTTTATTAAAATGTAGAATTTCAGCATACAATTGGCTGTGTTTTGTGTCATTATTGGGATGGGACAGTGACTGCGTGATTGAGTGTGACAGACTCGTTTCGAAATAATCACTACACACTAATGTCACTAATTGACTATCATCCGCATTTTTTAAATGTATTTGATTGAATCAAGAATATAACTTATCGTCTTGATTATATTATAGACAACGTTCACGTTATTCAAGCAATAAAGTTTGTAATTATGAGTATGTTATATTACTGTATACAGATACAACAGTAATATGTAATATGTAATAAATTACAGATTGAAGGTCTTTTTAAAGTCAAGTATATTGATTTATTATTACATATTTATTACAGATTTATAATAATATGCATTCAATTCAAAAACTGTGTGGTCATTCCTCTTAAAATTGATTAATTTTGGCTTTTTTAGATAGCTTGTTTCGCATTTCGGTGAACAT
The DNA here is from genome assembly GCA_034696405.1 of Isotoma caerulea. Classification (NCBI taxonomy): domain Eukaryota; kingdom Metazoa; phylum Arthropoda; class Collembola; order Entomobryomorpha; family Isotomidae; genus Isotoma; species Isotoma caerulea. The sequence continues at coordinate 45,243 of JAQFZZ010000020.1, read as the reverse complement.
TCAACGTTGTCTTCTGTGCTTCTGTGCCGGCTCTAGTGTTCGGAAAAGTCCGTCCAAAGAAAATACAAAACTGGAATGTGGATGGTAGACTATCCAAAGCATTCTTCAGCCAAAGATGTCAGAAACTGAACCCTTGTCACCTTTCATTGTACATAAAGACAAAAAGAAGATGGGAACGCTTATAGAATACATTTCTCATTCTCATCCTACAGCAGACGTATCTATGTTCAAGTCTCTTCCTGAGTTCGTCAACACATTCGGCAGCAAGTTCCACAGCACATGTATTTTATGTAATGCAGAATTTAAGTCGCCGCACCAACAAGATATTGAAAATAGTAGCAAGCATGTTTTAAAGAGCAATTGTATACGAAGCATTATCTCCGATATCCATTCATTTGTTGAACAAATAGATGTTACAGAAGATATGTCTTTTCCGTTTTGCGAAGAATGTACAGGGACGGTATCACAATTAGTAGATGCATACAGAAAACTTACAGAAATTCAGGAGGAGTTTAACCTTATCCGGGGCCGTGTTCTTCAAGGGGTTATTAATACTTTTGTAAAGGTGGAACAATGTTCAGAAAACATTGAAGAAAAAATGTTCACCTGTAAGTTACAAAATAACAAGGGATGATTTAATTTTTTAAGAGATTTAAAATTTATGGTTGAAACTTTCAAACATTCAACTACAGTTGCAGATTGGAGACAGCCTGTTATAGTAAGAGATTTGCCCATTGAGAATTCTAATACTGAATCAGAAAGCCACGAAACTTATGATGCTTTTGAAGATCTGCCGGTCGTTGAAGATGTCGATGACTGCTTTTTAGCTGATATTAAAGTTGAAAATGAGGATGAAGACCTGGACGATGAAGAACCAGAAGAATTTATTAATCCGCAGCAAGTACTAGTCAAAGAAAGCCGTATGGTATGATTTTTTTTCTTTAAGTTTGACGACAAATTTAAGAACTTTCGTATTGACAGTGTAATTAATCAATTATTGATTCAATTTTAACTTTATTTCAATTAGAATCCCGTTGTTCTCTTGGGAAAGCCTTTAGAACTCGATAAGATTAAAAAGCATGAAGTTGGATTGTATTCACCCAAGAAAAAGGAGAGTTCAGACTCTGACTCAGACTCGGAAGTGTCTATTAATGAAAAGATTGAAGATGACGATGAGTACCAACCTGATCCTGATGATGAAAATGAGTACGTTCCTCCTTATGGACTGAAGGAAGTTCAAGTGTATCGCCGGATGACACGGAGAACTTCTAAAATGCTTCCTTTAGAGGTTACCCTTACCGAATTTAAAGAAGAAGGTAACTTGAATGAAACTTCTAATGATACTCCTACTGTAATTCGAATCAAAAGAAAATACACCCGTCGGGAACCAGGAGACAAAGAAATAGATCGTAAGAAGAAGAAGTCATCGCCTAAGAAGAAAAACAAAACACCTAAGCCAAAGGTTAAAAAGACTGATAAAGCCGAGAAGACTGAGACTGAAGCAGGCGAAGGCGAAACCTCTGATCAAATCCCAAAACCTAAGAAGAAACGAATTCGCAAAAAACCAACACCTGTTACATGCACCGTTTGTGGAAAAACTATTCGCTCAGGGTACAATTTAATGCTTCATATGAGAATTCATACTGGAGAAAAGCCGTATAAATGTACTTTCTGTCCGATGAGCTTTTACAAGCCAGCCAACCTCACTGTTCATTTAACAAGACACACAAAGGATAGGAAATACGCTTGTGACATGTGCGGTATGAGATTTGCTGAAAATGCTGTACTAAGGTCTCATAAAGCATCCAAACATGAAGTTTATGAATCCAAAAATATATTTGAGTGTGAATTTTGTCGAAAAAAGTTCATCCAAAGAAGTGAGTGGCGGCAACACTTAGAGAAAACGTTATGTTCTAAACGAGGTTACCGAAATCGCAATACATGCCTTCTCTGTAACATGGAGTTTGAAAATCAAGACGATCTCACAGAGCATCTAAGGAGTAAGGAACATATAGCTACGAGAATTGCTGCAAGAAGAAGAATAAATCATCCTAGGCATACCCGTAAGATGGTTAAAAATGAACATGGAAAGATTGTTGAACGAATGCAAAAATGCAAAGAATGTGATGAAACGTTTCCTAATATCGGTGAACTAAAGAAACATAAGAGGCGAGTTCATCCCAGTAAAGATTATGTTTGTGAGGTAATAATCTTAATTTAATGCAGTTTAGATTTGTCAGCCCAAAATGTCTTTTAATTAATTGTTTTACCTTGTTTTAGGTTTGTGGAAAAGCCTTTTCAGAAGCTGGGAATCTTAATAAACATATTTATGCCGTTCACGGAAATGAAAAGCCACATATTTGTAAGTTCTGTGGAGACAGATTCAATCAACCTATAAGTCTGAGGTATCACATGACCAAGCACACGGGTGAATCGCTGTACAACTGTGAACATTGTGGATCTGGGTTCAATAGGGCTCGATATTATCGAAGACACTTGGCAGACTCTCACCCCGAAATTTATTTGAAAGATAAACCATTGGTGTGCAAAATTTGTTTCATGAATTTCGCAACAGACGAAGAAATGACTGAGCATAATAAAGTTCATGACGATTTGGTTTGCAAGGTAAAGTTAATATTGAGGTTTTCAGTCACCACTTTTAACATCTGAAGGGAGTATTAACTATCTGTTCTTTTGATTTTATGCAGTACTGCGGAAGAATTTTTAATGCGAAAGTGCATGTACAAAAGCACATTTTAATCCATACAGGAGAAAAGCCGTGGAAATGCGAGATATGTGGCAAATGTTTTACTCAACAAACAAATCTTAAGGTATGTATGTATGAGTTACATACTTAAATAATAATAAACCATTTGTTCTAAAAATAATTAAATATGAATACATTTTCCACATTTAGATTGTCGTATATAGTTAATAGTGATTTTAAAAATTATTCCGATTTAATTTTAAAGACGTTGTTTTATCTATCATGCTAAATCGTTTTATTACAGGAGCACGTCTATCGACACACAGGTGAAAGACCATTCCGCTGTAGTCATTGCAATGCTGGCTTTCTACGAAGGAAGGAAATGCAAAAACACATCGACAAACATCATCCTGGTGCAGTTACAACAGAGAGTCAAAAACAGCAGAATAATATTAATCCTCCTCCTGTGCTTGTTGTACCAGAAGTTCCAGCGATTCCAATTCCAACATTAACGGCCCTTAGTCAAGTTCAAGTTAGCGACATGTCCGCAGTTTCAATCACAACCGATTTAATTTCATTATAACATTTTGTTTAGTATTAGGTTTATGCAGATTCGTGGTAAAATCGTCAGATTAGACTTACTACTTTCGCTCTCAAAACTTTAAAACGTAAAAAGTAATGTCAATAGTGAACAATACCAATGCCATTCAGATTTCAGAGAGTAAAAAAATCAAAAAAATCAAAAATTATGTTCCAGACATTTCGTATAGTTTATTTTTCTATTAGTTGCTCTCAACACATATTTTCTAATACAGTATTAGGCACTTAAACTTATCCTTATTGTTGCCTTCGATTTTGGCACATTTATTATATCTCTTTAATTACAGTTTATAGTTGAAGAGATACATCAAATTAATATATTCTGATAAGTACGAATGAAGTCCGAAAATGTATAGCTACGTGGTCGGCCACGTTCCCTACAAATGTGCAGCCTTGATAAGACCTTATCAGTACAATAAAGTTGAAAGTTAATTTCATTTTACTTAAAATTAGTTTGCATGTGTTTAATCAAAGTCACTTCTCGTGTAAATAAGGCAAATTTCAGTTAAGTCAGTGTTCACTATAAATAAAAAAATATCTTTAAGATTTGAACAACTACAGTGCAAAGTTGTAAACCCATAAAATCTCAACTAAATTTTGCTACGTCTTATTTTTCATATTTTTCTCCGGTTAAAAACTAAAATCAGAAATCACTGTAAAAATCAGCGAAACAAATCAAGCCTCTTCATCTTCCATCTGTAAATGAAGATATGGATATGCTGTGTTTCCAACATTCTTTCGCCGCTTGATGCATGCAGTAACGACCATCGAAACAATTAAAACAATCGATAGAAATGTTCCAACAATCAAAGCTGAAAAATAGAACAGTTGATTAGAAACTTTGTTCATGCTATTGTTCCAGAAATTAAATATTGTTTGTTTGTTTTGCTAACCTGCAAGTGGGAATCCCTCAAGTCCCATAAATCCACTCTTACACTCTTCCTCCCAGTTTTCAGGAATGTAAGGCTTTGTAAAATTATCATATGTTTCAAACGGACATAAGGAATTACAACCAGGCAGCGTTAATAGGTATGGTTCTCGTGTAGTATCATTTCTGAAAGAAACCTAAAAATCCACACATTGCATTTAGATTTGGTATCAAATCAATTATTGTTTTTCTTATTTTCAAATATACTGACGTACTTGGACAAAGTAATTTCCGCATGTTGTATTTTTATACAGTTCTATAATAACTGCAGAAGCATATGGGGGTGGAAGGTCACCATACACACCCAACGTATTAAGTAGACTTGCAACCGTAGTATCATGAGCTGAATACATAAATAGCTTCATTCGAGGGTCCAGTTTGTTCTCAATTCGGTGTTTCATATTTCCAGTTATATTTTTAACCAGCGGTCCTGTTCGGAGCCTTTTCATTTCCGTAGTCATTGTCATAATTTTGAAACTTAATGCTGTCAGGTTGAACATTTGACCTTCAGGAGAGAAGTACTTTTTAGTCCATTCAGGTAAAACGTAGTTGTATAATGACTAGAAAAAGGAAAACATTAGTATTTTTATTACATTACTTTGTACTTCTGGAAAAATCATTCTAAGAAATTTTACCTCGATATGCAAAGTATCATAAAGAAAATCTACATGCTCTGGGTTATCAATCTTTTTTCCAGAATGATTTGTCAGGTACTCGTACATTTCGTGGTTTTCCTTATTTACTTGAGTCATAAACGGTCCTTCGTTGAATTCCTTCATTACATGATTCAATCTTGAGCAGGGTGAACTCATCTTCAACATCTTTCAAATCAAACGCAAGCATTAAATTACTTCAATTTAGCATTTTCCCTCATATGACACAAAACTACTTTTACTCACATTATCCATCTCTGCTGGCATCGTGTGGACCGGAATAGGTTGCCATTTAATTGAAGGATTCCATATACTTATATTATCACTTGGGGGGTATAACCCAGCTAGATTGACTTGTGCACTCATTAAAGTCCTATCCACATCTGAAGCCTGAACATGAACCTCATAACGAGAATATACTTGACTTAAAAATGCATAGTATCTTTTCCGTATGAATTTGCCCAGCTCGTATTGTTGCTGTTTTCCTCGCTGTAAATATTCAAATCCAAACATTGCAAATTAGAAATCGAATTAAGGATCAAGAATGCATTTATTGTGCTAAATAGAAAGACATACCTTTGTCAGTTGGCCAAAACCTTCAGGCCAAAACGTTTCGTTTTTATACGGGTCCGTTGGATAACATTCTACCGGGTTTCGATCACCGTGTCGAAAAAGCTGTAATTATTAAATAAATGTGTATACTATTTTACAATCTCAAATTTTAAATGATAAATTTAAAAAAACAAAGTTACACTTACAACTTGGGCCAAAACTAACTCCAACTCAGAGCCAGTTGTCTCTAATTTAGCTTGCTCTTCACCATTATTTAACGAAATTAATAATGCTGAAATCACACTCGATAATGTAATGGCAATATTGGAATGAGATGTCCATACAGTCTTAAGCCTCATTTTTATAAATTCTTATTTATTTAAATAAATTGTATACTTTTACAAGAAAGCAGAAAAATATTTGAGCTAAAATTCTAAAACTACTAATAAAACTCCTTTAAATAATGACAATCTGGTGCATAAAATGTTTATTCTAGCTACATTTTTTTCTGGTAAAATCTTTCAATTTCAAGCTCTAAAAAAGTTTATGGATTTTATTAAATGCATAAGAAAGTCAAAGATATGCATACGATCTTGAATTGGTTGCAGATAGATTTAACACAATGTATTAAAATTAATGGAGTAATTTTACATACAGATAAGGCGAAAAAAATTCCTGGGGTCAACAAAGGTTAAAAATGTGTTATCCTTGAACTTGCAGAGTTACAGGACAACTTTTCAGTTTTTGTTACATTTATATTTGGGTGGATGTTTGTGAAGTTTCCATAAAATGTTTAATCTCTATATAGATTCTTTTAAAAAACAAGTTAAAACTATTTTTGATTATTTTTAGTTATGGTGTATGGTATTTTGTAGTAAAAAAAACAAATTGCATGATTAAGTACGATTTTATGACTGGCTTATACATAGGCAGGGTACGTTATCCTAATAATTACGTAGCTGTTATAAATAGTAATGAATTTCTATCGCGAATTCCATTAGTGATTAGGTATTATTAGAGGAACTGGAGATGACTCAATTATCTATTATATCTATCTAAACTATGAACTAGATTCTAATTAATCTGCCAGGAAATTGCCCATTGCCTAAGTATTATGCTACAAATTATAGACAATAGATAGATATCGCCAACTAATTTATCTTATTTAGCAATCTATCTACAGACTTAGGCAGGACAGAAAAGTTGGAGATAGAGTGAATGAAATGAAAGGAGAAAAGTGAGAGTTTTTGGTTCATAAGAAGAAAGTAGCTGAACAAGTGGATTTAGCGCCGTATGGCAATATTTCCCAAGTTCACAAAGGGTCTTCCATTAAGTATGGGTAGAAATTAAAATTAAAAAATTAGTTTTTTTGAAAAATCAAGAACCTAATTTTTTGTTCTTTCAATAGTTTCAATGTATATGATCTGGAAGATTTCCAAGAGTGCAACTTTATTTTTTTGTCTCTTTTTCAGGCGTTGCGTTCTCGCTTTTTTGCATCCGTTGCTTGTACGTTTATACGCTTTTAACATTTCTTGAATGATTGAGGAATTCGGGTATAATTATTAAGTCGGGATTTACGGAAATGGACATGCTTATATGACTTGATTCGAACAGAAATATGCATCGTACATGAATATCGAACATGCAATGCAACACCTGTGCTTTCACTTTGGAGAAAGTTCATGATGTCCATGAAATATGTATGACTCGCTTACGAGTTTTTCATCGATTTTTTGATTTCACTATGCATGATTATGGAAATCATTTTAATGAGATAGACAGGTAATCAATGTGAATGAATAAGTCTTATTTGCTAACATAAGAGCAATAGCAGAAGATGTAAGCTTTTAAATAGTTACGTTTTTTTATTAAAATCTAATCTTAATGTAAAGCATAAATGCAATCTGAATTCAAAAACTGAAAACTGCTTTCTCTTCAAGATTGTCAAGATATGTTAACGAATTAAGGAAGTTGCATGTCTTTGTATGTGTACTATAATATACAGCTAAATTTAAGGTGGCTTTGCCCGCTTTGCTAAAACTTGTTTCTTTTCTACATTTTATCATAAACTGCATCATCAATTGTATTTCATGGTAAAAACGATTGATTGGTTGGTGGTAGGTTTCCGATGACATGAAGAAAGCACCTGTAAATTATTTCCATATCAATTCCTTTGCATCGCTTTAAAAGCGCAGCGTCAAAACATATCTTCAAATCGCGTACCTTGTTTAAAGAATCTCTCAAACGACCTTACACAAATTACAAATTGCAAACTTCATTTCATTCATTCATGAATGAGACGACACGAACGACGGATATCTCTCTTCTGTGCATCATCAGTATCATCAATCATCACATGTATCTCACATTACCTCCAACAGAAAAACCGAGCAGCGTATTAAAAACATGTTTTTTTTACTACACAATACTATTTTACCGTTTAACCTAACCTTTGTGCAAAAATTAATTATTTTGTATTCAGCGTATCCTTACCATTTACCAACCACCACTAACAAAGCATTAATAATCATCAGTAGCTTGGTAAATGCAGTTTAATAATTATTTTTTTATGTTCCTCTCTCTGGTTTAGCTTCGGGCAGAAAGTGACCATGAGATTTGTTGAAGCGGCAAGGGAACTGAATAAAATGTACTATCCACAACCTGGGACATTGAAATGTGTCGTATAATCTACACTTGGGCATATCCAGTGTATGAGAACAAGCAGTGCGTACTACTATGTTGTGTATCATCTTATAAGATTAGTACTACTATGATGTGGTAGTATTGGTCGACGTTGGTGGTGGTGGTGGTGGTTCGTTCGGTAGTTGGTGTTCTACGAGTTTTGTCTGAGATGATTATGAGCAGAGTGAGAAGAGTTGCTGCTGCCAGTGCTTCGTCGCGGACTTTTTCGATGGACAAAAGCACTACTAACTCACATCAACAGAATACATCACTGGCAAGTAAGTTGTATCTCAATATCACACAGCTACTACTACCCACACTACCACTACTGACTATTATAATATATGTTCACTACTCTCGCCATTTTTTCATTTAAATTTTAATGTAACTACGAAATCAGTACTTTCCGTTTTTTACTCAGCATTATATTCTCTTATCTGATCTTATTTTTAATTTTTCTTTTGGATTTTTAGACGGTATCGTGGATACTTCAATATCGAGACACGGAAGGTGTAAAATATCAGGATGGAGTCGAAGTCGTCGAAAATTACTACGAAGAAAGGTCAACCTCAACCTCAACGTGACCAGGATCAGTTGGAAGTAGAAGATGAAAGTCAAAGTCAAGGAGGAATGCATGTTTTGGTTGATCATTGTCTCATTTGTAATGATCAGTGTTATCTTCCTCCGAAAATGAAACAGGGACTGAATGGTACAAGGATTGCTGAGTTGAGGACGCTGTTTTATTCAGTTTATGAGATACCTGTACCACCGGCGTTTGTGCAAACCTGTTCTGAAGACCTTCCTCTTTGTCCTGGATGTATTTTTAAATTGGGAAGATTGCAAGTTCTTCAAGATCAGTTGAGTTTGATTCAGAAGGAGTATATCAAGTTGAGAGAAGGAATCGCTTTCAGTATTGTTGATGTTGTGGCTGCGAGTAATGACGGTGATGTGTGGGGATCGATGGAACTTAGGGCTTTACCTTTGGAAGTTATACAGCGGTATTTGAAACAGTCGGAGGTTGATACACTACAGCATATGATTTTTGATGGTTAGTTTTAGCTTTGAAAATATTAACAATTTTTTATGAGACGTGTGTTGTTAAAGATTTATTTTGTACATTATAGAATGGCACGAACGTTATTCAACAGATTTGGAAGAAAATTTTGACGTCAATAGTTTTCTGCCTAGACGAGATAGTGACACTAAAGCTATTGAAGATGTACCGGTTACGACGTTGAAACGACCGTCGTCAGCTGCAACTGGTGGTCAACCCCAGCAGAAGAAGATTATGGGGAGACTTCCAAGTACAAGCACTCAGTCCATTATCAGTCAATCACCTTCTTCGTCCCCAAAGTCCTCGTCAGTATCGGCTATAACTAAAACTTTGATCAACGGCTCTTCGAACGCGACAGCAACCGTACAATCAGATAAACATGGAAGGAAAACTACTGTGATTTCAATTACCACTCATGAAGATGGGAGCAGACCTAAAAAAGTAAACCCTTCAGGACCTAGTAATATGAAGAAGCGGAAAATAGAACCTTCTCAAAGTGACAAACAAGAGAAAAGAGCGAAAAGTATTCAGATTGAAGTCGATGGTAGTGAAACAATCAATGACGAGGCTGAGGACGAAGGAGATATGGTCATTTCAATGTCACCAGGTCAATTTCACAGTTCTGGAGAGGGATATAACAACGACTCGGAATACTACGGCTATTCAAACGAGCATGACGATGAAGAACATGGAGTTGAGGGAGAAGAAGCTGACCAAAGTCCACCACCAAAACGAGTCCCTAAGAGAAGAACCGCCAGTCAGCAGAATGGACACCCTCGCGGTAGTGGGGAATGGACTGGATCTCCAGACCCACAACAAAGTGATGTGGACTATGAGAATATGAGCTTACGGGAAATGGCAGAGTTTTTAGGGGAAAACGTTGAAGCCGTCGAAGAAGATCCAGAAAGACAAAAATATTTGGCAAATGTCATGGCAGAACTTCAATCAGGGAACAATATCGAATATCAGCAAAATGAAGAGGGACTTTATGTGTGTATGTTTTGTAACAAAACTTTCATTCACAAATATCCCTACAGGGACCATTTGAAAACCCATACAGGTAAGATTAACTCAAAATGTCCCCCCCCCCCGTCGCCCTGCTTGCCATGTTTTGTGTTAAAACAATCTCAAACAAAAATGTAATAATAATTCCGACTTGATTGAGTTGAGTCTTCTTATTTAAGGCAGGGAAGGGGTTATAAATTACGATTAAACGCATCGTATTGATCTGACACCTAATTTTAATTTATTACATCTATTTTTCTCAAACAGGTGAAGGCCCACGGTGTCCTATTTGTAATAAAATATTCCCAAAGAATCACAATCTCATGTTGCATCTCCGAACCCACACAGGTGAAAAGCCTTTTAAATGCGACGTGTGTAACAAGGGTTTTGCAGGTAAATCTTGTCCTAATAGTTTTCTATTTGTAATACGCCAATCTAATATTGTTTTTTTTTTTCATCAAAATTATTATCTTTTCGTTTTGTAGATAAATCAAATCTGAAAGTTCACTATCGAGTTCACACAGGAGAAAAGCCATATAAATGCGATTATTGCGATCAAGCGTTTGTAAACAGTTCACGTCTTGTTGTTCATCGAAGGCTTCACACAGGAGAACGTCCATTTCCATGCGACATTTGTGGAAAATCCTTTTCGACGTCGAATCAATTAGGATCCCATAGGAAAATTCACGGGATTGATCAATTAGAGGACGGTGGTGAGGGATATTCCGCATATATGTGATTCCAATTCAAACGCAAACCTAAAGTATTCCAGGCATCTCGAGTCAAATAAATCCAATGATGATTAATTAAATATGATATTAAGTGAGTATTACCTTTGGATGTTAAGAATTAGCGACAAATAATCGTTTTAATGTAACTGTTCGCCAAAAAGTAGTAAATGTGGATGAGTAGGTGCTACTTTTAGATAGTATTTCTTAAATTGATTGTAGTCTAACTTCAACGTGAAGTTAATGTTGATCCTACATTTGACCCAATTTTATGTCACATTTGATACCTGTTTTTTCTTAACAGTTTATAACTAGTTTAACCAATTGGGATTTAATGGAATCGAAATGTGATGTTGTCTTAATGAATAGTCTTTAATTTTTTATTGCCTTGAAACGTTCTTATATTTTCTATGTGACTCCGATTCTACGAGATACTGATGACTTCCTTTCTTGGGATTAAGTAAATTTTATGCAAAGTCCTTTTAATTACTATTCTTTTACTGAAGAATAATAGCAAAGTAGTGTTACAGTTACAACATATCGATGTTAGTTAATGTGTAATCGTTAAATGTATTAATTTCTTAACAAGTACTTAATAAAAGTTTCAAACAAGATATTGGTTGTAATTTTGCGAAATCTTTAATACAAATCCGGGAATAATCATATTTTGATTTTACAGTTAGTATTTACTAATGTTAGCAGTTTGTATGTATGTATTGTTATTAATAGTATAGATTTCTTTAATCTACAAAAAAGTTTTTCAGTAGGCAAAATTAAACAATATTCAGTAGTCGTAAGATTGATTAGATACTTCGTGTAGCGATGCTTGAAAAAAATCAACCAATGCATCAAAATCGTGTTTATCCAAGACGTCCATTAAAAGTGGGACTCGATTCTTCACATTGATTCCGTTATATTTATGCTTATCAATATAAAGATCAGTTATCATGCCTGTAATTTAAAACAAATTCAAATTATGCATCATAATAGCTATTTATAAAAATATCTCTGATGAACGTAAGAACCCTGCTTGTTTGGTTGGGTGACAAATATCCTGTAATGTCGACGACCCCTTAAAATAAATCGCGTTATCACATCGGAAAAGTATTGGCAAAACAGTTCATCTTAATAATTTTTACAGCATATTTTATCATGATTAAAAACAAGGTTCTTATTCTTACCCTACATCAATATCTCGATTTGCATTTAAATAATAAGTTAAAATATACCGTAAAGTCTATCCAAGTAATTTGGCTGCCTTTTATGAGCTGCACGCAACTTTTCAGCATTTGTGAGGATATATTTGTATTCCAATGATAATACTTGTTCAACTTCGGGATCATGTGCCTGGATTTCCTTAAGGGCTTCTATCAGGGCGACCTGCCAAAATATGTGAAAAATATCAATGGAATTATGGAAAGATCACTAGCCAGGAATTTAGCGTTTTTAAATTGAATTTTAAAGTTCAGAGTAACCTGCTTGGAGAGCGATAAAAATCCATCTAGTTTAGGTCGAATTAGTTGCAAAGTGTGTAGGACGCTTTCTTCGTTGAATTCTAAATATAAAATTAAATGTTTTCAGTATACTTCGTTAACAAAACTTGCAAATGAACTTAGGAATCTAACCACATTCGATGTCTAGGTTGATTTTTCTGCTTGTGGCTTCTTTGGTAATCCAGTCCTTTAGAATTGAGATTGTAGAAACATTGTCGGATTTAAATTCTGCACTACCCTTGCTATATACAATTTTTAATCAACAAGACTAAAACCTTAAATTTAGACGAATGCGATGACGAATGAAATTTTAATAATTTTACCTGAATGAGCAATGTAAAATGGTATCCAAAAATGATGACAAAAATGTTAAAGACGCTTCTCCAGTTGATGGAGCTCGTTCAGGCATTTCAGGTATACAATTTGTTAGCCACGAATGCATCTCGGCAACGCTAAATGATCCGTTCATGGTTAAAGTATTGTAAGGCCTAAAAATTGTTTTAAAATGAAATTTTATTCATAAGGGTTTCTAAATGTGTAATTACAACTTCATAACAAACCGATTAGGGTCGAAGCCATGACTTCGAACGTGAAGCGATAAAGATTTGATGCTGAACATCCGGACTTGACAACATTTAGGTTGAATACGTGGAGTAATATAAGCTCTAACTGTTCCATGTTGCCCTTCAATAGTTCGAAGTCGGACTTCAATCCTTGTTGTATTTGCTTGGCATCTAAATGTTACTAGAAGAAAGTTTCCACTCTGAAATTTCAAAAGAGAATGGAATTCCAGTTTCAATGGAAATTCACACTAAAATGTTAAACCAATTTAATCTCACATCAGGGTCACATTGGCTGTAGCTAACAACGGCTGAATTCTTTTCAACGTCCAGAAGATCTACTGGAACATCACTTTGAATAAGAATTGTATCAATAGGAGATTCGACTTCTAAAGTTAGCAGATATGATGCATCATCCCGATTCAACACGAGCTAATTTAAATTTTGAAAAGATATGCAAATTACTAATTATATGCTTCAAAAAAATCTCTCGTCTCGTCTAGAGTTTGGGAAACTGACCTTGTCATTGACAGTAAAATACGGAATAGCCGAAATACCCGTAGAAGATCCTTGAGCAGCAGCTTGATACTTATCCCTTTCCTGGATAACTCGAGTTTGCAAATCTTCTATTTCATTTCTAAATATTTCATTTCTAAACCTGATGACCTGCATTTCATAATTTTTTGTCAAGCATATAAAACTATAATCAACTTACTTCAGGCGAAATAACTTTTGCCTTGTATCCTCAGAAATGCTAAAAGCCCCGTCATCAACTCGAATCTTTTTGTCAATTGTTTCGGTAGTGAGACCAAAAACCCAACCTTAGGATTACAATGTATGACAATTAACAAAAGCCGTTCATCGATAATTAGGTTGAAATTATTAAAAACTTATTTTAACAAAACTGTTTTACCTGAATAAGTGACAACAACAATTTCCTCAAAATTATCACTGCCAAATATTCCTCCTTGTATTCCGGCAATACTTTCATTGCAAGTCTAGATAAAACGCATTTTAAAAAGTTTTAACTAAAAGTTTAACTTTCCTAACAATTTAGCTTTACTTTTATAATTACCTGGGTAAAGAGTAACCGGGGCGGAATTAGCTGATAAGTTTCTTGATCAAAAGAATAAACATGAATAGTGCCATCATCAAATCCAAGGATAAGCTCTTTGTTTCCATCAGCCGTCATATCAAAGAAATCAATACATGTTACGCCAGCATTAATTTCGCTATCGTGAGTCCATCTTATGTGTCCATCCTCCCTATGATGTATAGTAATATGTAAAAATGATCTTACAGTCACTAGCAATTAAATCAAAATAGATTTCTTTACTTGTCAATTGTCACCAATCCAAATCGTCCATCGGAAGTTCCAAAAATTATATCCGTTCCTTTCTCACCCCCGTCTCCATTCATGAGCCCCAAAGATGTTGGTATCCCTTCTAAATTTACGAGATACTTGAACTTGGCCTTGTCCAAGATTTTTATTGTTCTGTCTTTGCAGGCAATTATTGGTACTAAACCTCGAACCTTTTTCATTACAATTGTGCATAAGAATTTAATATTCATAGTCTGTTGTATTTTCTTTCAATTAAATAAACAATATTAATAAACCTTATCAGCAAGAAGAGCTAATACGCAAGTAATTTCATCATCAGACACATAAAATCCAGTATCTTGACAATCTTCAAACTGATTGTACACATTCTTACCACATACTAGAAGATGACCTCCGGTCACAAACCTGAGAAGTAAGTATGACATTTCAGATTATTTGAAAATACTTTATTTAAGACGTTTCACAATCTTACATTGACTGAATGCCCTCAGCAAGATTTGTATCAAACTCCAAGAACAATTTTCCCTTCTTAGTGAACCCCCGAACAACATTTCCACAAGCAACGAAAATTTTATCCTTAGCTGTTCCTATGCAAAGTTTTATGAAATGATACATCTATTTTTAATAGAAGACTAATTTGAAGTATTAATTTATATGGTCACCAATCGCTCCCCCAAGCTGAAGAGATGAAATATTGGTGTTTAAATTAATACGACATGCCACTGCAGCTTCTATTTTATTCCATGAAATTACTTGAACAACGCCATCACGGTTGGCTAAAACTACCTAAAATAAATTAAAGTATATTCTTTGTGAATAAATTGCATGCTTAATATCTATCTGCTAAATATGTATTTTTTACCTTATGCTGAGCCCTGTCATCAGTGAAAGTAGGTAGCATTTTGATACAATTCGGGAATGAGGATCCCACATGAAGGTAATCAACTCTTGACAGATTTAACTCCATGTTTGTCAAAAATTACAACTATGCAACTTTTAAAGGAGTATGCTTCGTTGTTGAGAAATAATATATTTCTGAAGTTGATTCACAGTGAAAGTGACCAAAGTAAAGTGACCAAAAAGTCGCGAATCACGAAAATTTTCGGAGTTTTTGGAACGTTGAAAGTGACAAAAAAACAAAGAAACTGACCAAGGTCGAAAATAGGCCTAAATTGAAAGTGACCAATGCAAATTGAAAATGACCAAAAACTAAACGGCAATTTTTTGTCAAAGGTATTTTGAGTACCTGATTATTTGTTTGAACAGCAATTCTTTAGGAATAGTTTATTGAGGGTTTTTGTTTGAAACGGAGAAATTTCTCCTTTTGCGTAAGATAGACCCGGTTTGTTGGTTGGCATGTTGTGTTTGCAACTAAATGCTCGGTTTGCTAAGTTACCTTATCGATCGATCTTAGTTGCATAGGGAAAAATATTATGTTGTGCACACCTGTTATATGAAAGGTGGAACCCCGAAATAACCTTTTTAAATTTAAAAGTAAATTTTCACTGGCAGGTTCTAAGTGTAATGTAGGTGAAATTTCGGTCCTCATTATGAATCTACAAGTTAGTATTTAAAAAATTTGAATAAATGGGTTTGCTGATGTAGATACTTTATTCATCATTTGAAATTATGCACTTGTACATGATACATTACAACAAGGAAAATAATGTTGAAGAAAAATATCATAAATCTAAAATGCATTTATACATCGAAGCAAACCTTTATAAATAAGTTTGGAAAATTCGAGATGAATGTACGGTTTGTTTCAAAGAAATTTACAACTAAGCCTTGGATAAGTTGTTTCAAAACTTAAAATTAAAATAATCATTGCTAATCACTATTGAAAAAACATAATAGCTATATTCGAATTGTAAATAAAATTACTTTCATCCATCCAATATAAATCAGACAACCATTAATATATTTCTATACAGACAACTATGGAAGGTCTTCACAATAGTTTTTAAAGCCTAACGTTAACGGAAAATTTTAAATCATAGTGGATGAGATATATATTTTCACGTAGTTTAAGCTTTTTAAGTAAATCCTCCAGATACTCGAATAAGATTTTATGCGCATATTGAAAATTAAAACGTCAAAAAAATTGAATATTTTTAACTTTAAAATGGGGCTTTTTTCATTTAGTACATTATTTTGATACAACGTATGTCTTTTATAAGACTAATATACAGGGCGTTTCATAAGGATCGGGTATATGGACATTAACATGGGACACAATGTTAATCGACCTACCTCAAGAGATAGGGAAGTTACTATGGAGAGTACCCGATACTTATGAAACACCTTGTACTAATACTACAAAGTAATTTCCAATTTTAAGCTTCTTACATTATCAACCCAATGTTTTTGGAACGTACTTTACAATAAAATGTATTTTATACTAACAATAAGTTTCCTCAAAATGAATACTCTTCGGTGTGTAGATCATTTAAATCTCAAAATGCAGGAGATTATAATATTTGTACTAAAAGTAATAAATTCTTACAAATATTGAGACCTACTAAAAGAGTATTTCTGTTGAGGTTGCATAACGTTACAATTAATCAGCATATACAATTGAAATCTACTTGGAAATTGGAAAGCATACCATGGCCAGTTATAGGTACAATGTTAATACCCACTACAAACAAAAAAGTCGATTAAAAATAAATAAGTATTCAAATTAATTAATTAACTAAATATTGAAGTCCCCAATTTCCAACAACGGAGCCAACATTACTACTGCTTGGAATGAAAATGGAAAATAGTTCTGAATCAATAGATTCAGCTAAAAAAGAGGATCATATTTGAGCATTCCAAAACATCCGTTTTTGGGAGTCATTGTCGCTGTTTTATACATAAGAGATACCTTTCTCTCCGTTTTAGCGCAAGGTGCTAAGCTATATTTGGACAACAAGTGTACCAATACCATTGGGAGCACAAGTTGTTTCGCATACCTATATCCAATACACATTCTGTGACCTTTGCCAAAAGGCTGCCAAATGCAGGAGTGCCTTGAAGAATGTCCATCTTCGTCCAGGTGCCTATCAGGATTGAACACTTCTGGGTTATCCCAAAATTCTTGGGAGTTTTGAACTTGAACAAGCGCCACTTGAATGTGAATTCCCTTTGGAATTGTGCAAACAACATTCCCGTCTCTCTGATAAACATAATCTTGTTCTCCAGCCCTGCGAAACGAATTAGGCGAAATGATTATTAAAATAAAGCAGGAGGTAGAATAATTTCCTAAAATAAAGCAAAAGTAACTGCTTGAAACCGGAAATTAAATGACTAACCGACTGATAAAAGTTGTTTGAGGTGGGCACATTCTCAACGCTTCGTTGATCACTGCATCCAAATATTTCATGTTTTTGACAGATTCCATGGAAGGTTGGCCGCCAGTAAACTCTAATTCTTTGCGAATTTCCCTTCGGACCTTTTCTTGGACCTCCGGGTGGTTTATCAAGAAATGGACAATAAATGCTAATCCTGCACTCAAGGTCTCAAATGCTGCTTCAAAAAATAAAACTGAATTAGCCACAATCTTTGAATGGTCAGATTGCAATGAGGAATCCAACATATTTTGAAGGATATCATTCTGCTTTACTCCGCCAGCAATCCTTAAATGAACAGCTTGGAATCCCATATCCCACAGCGCTGAATTTTTTGA
This sequence comes from Isotoma caerulea, assembly GCA_034696405.1. Taxonomy (NCBI): domain Eukaryota; kingdom Metazoa; phylum Arthropoda; class Collembola; order Entomobryomorpha; family Isotomidae; genus Isotoma; species Isotoma caerulea. The sequence goes on along the minus strand of JAQFZZ010000020.1, from coordinate 27,269 downwards.
AAACCCTAGGGCTTTCTTACACTTTTGAAGCATTACTCTTGCAGGTTGCAAAATCCATTGGAGTTCAGGGAAGCAAAGGTAAAACTTAACCAAGTAGGAGTTAGGGGACTTTGTGAACTCAGCCTCCACTGCAGTCTTGAAAGGATCGTTGGGATTATTTTGGATGTTGGAATGAACACCGAAACCGGTTTTTCCAATCAGATCTAAAGTGAGATCTTGAAATAAGGGGTAGAGATCAATCTCATTGGTATTTGAGGTTGCGATCAAAATTCGATTCATGAAAATGGAGATGAGACGAATAATATCATCCGTCATGGATTTAAGCTTTGAGGGGGTGAAGCTTGGAGAGAGTATTTTTCTGAGATTCTGCCATTCTGGAACTGGGAGATTCCCAAGCATTTTTGCTCGTAGTGGGTCAGGGTTGATACCCCCTGGAACACGGCGTGGTCTTTCGAGAAATTGTTTACCATGAGTTTCTTGAATCTCTTTCATTAAGTCTGGATCCCCGATGAGAATCACTGGCTTTGCACCAATGTAATATCCGGAAATCGGCCCATATCTATCATTAAAAACATTTTTATGTGAAAAAATGATGATGTGGTTTTGTTGGTTTTTTTCAACTAACGCTGATTTTATTAATACCTATTCTAATTTCAATTTGTTATAATAAGACATTCGCGTCGTTAATAGTCGCAATAAATTACTTTGAAGTCCACCTCTGTAAAAATGTTTTATCTCCTATAATTTAGATTACTAGTGGTACTCGCATAATATTCATCTGACTGCACTTCAAAGTAACAACAACAGTATGATAAACAACTCGATAACTCATATCATTAGTTAAAAAAGAAAATTGAGGTTAAAATAATAAATTACACAATTGGAGTATGAGTCATGACCGGAAAGAAGCACTTGAGTTTGTAATTATTGCAAAACTATTCCAAAGATCGAAATTCATTCGACCAGTTCAGGTAGAATTAAGCATTAAGGATTTAAAAAGGATAAAATACAAAATATGCTGATAGCAATCAGGGATATTTTTGCTAAAAATGTGAATGCGCCCTAATGAAGCTGATAGTGCTATTGCTTGGAAAGGAAAAAGTGAAAGCTGGAATCAAAATGAATAACTTTTTATCCGCAATTCACTTTTCCTTGATTATTTTCTTAGTTAAAGACTTAAAACGGTAAAACTGTCGAAAAAGCGACGCTGCTTTTCCATTAATATGTTATACATAATAATGAAATTAATCAACAATCAAGGTTGAGGTTTGAGGTACTTACTTCTCGATGAGACTGGAGTCCCACAGGACATTTGGAGTTCGAAAGTACTCCATCATATTACCCCAAATGAGATGTGGTTCGGGTCCTGGAATTCCGTTGTCCTGAAGTACCCTCATTCGAATTCTTCGAAAGCTGTACCACTTCCACAAAAAAAGTAGAACAAATCCAATCACGAGACAAAATGTCATGATTTGACTCTTACCGTTTTTAAGAAATACTTTAATTAAACGAAGATTTAAGAAATTAAATTTTAAGTATAACCAAAAACACAAAGTGTTTCAGTCAGTCGACTGTAAGGGGTCCATTCAGTCTAAAGTGCTTTTTATACGAGGATTCGAGGATAACGATGCTTATCACTTAGTGCTTAGTCTATCTTTGACACATTTATCCTGTATTTAAAATACTGTAAGATAGAAATTCTCAAAACGTTGTTGGTTCTTGTTGGTTTGTTTATGATGATGTTGAGCAATGTCGGTAAGGTAAATACTAAATATAGAAGTTTTATTCGTGGTTATAACATAATTATAATGGCATTGCATTGTTATAGCTTGATAATAGGAGCTTTGCAATTAAGTATTTAATGATTAAAACAATTGAATCAAACGTTTGCAAATTAGGAATGATTCATTAGACATTACTGTAGCCTCTTCAACAAAAATTTAACCATAATTTGATAACGGACAAGTATATTAGCGTCAGGGGCAGTCTGGAAGTTTCGCGATCTTCTATACCAATAAATGCAATGCATTATGCGTTTTACAAATATCCCTTGGAACTTTACATTTGCATTGCACACCCAACGATTGTGTATTTGTAAGCTTATACGATATATGTAAAAGATTCAATTTTCATCTACCACAAAGAACTTTTGTAAATCTATCGCAAGAAATGCCATATTTAATTGTATCTATAATATATGGAAATAGTCCGCGGTTTCTACAACGGATTTATCAATTATGATCATCACATAATATGCATGCACAATTTTTAAGGCGATTTCAGCTCATGACAGCTTTAATTATATTTCAATCAGATGCATAATGCGGGTTATACCCCTTAAATTAGGTAAGGTGTATAATTTTATTTATTTATAATCTCTAATAATATAGATCATGACCAGTTCCATATTATTCCACATTGATCTCAATGTACTGTTAGGTACTCATTTTTTTACTTTGCTTTTGCTCGGTTCCATAATAGTTCCATCCTGGTTTCAACACCAATAAGCTAAAATCAAGGTTTGCAAGATGAGTGGTTGCAGCCTTGCCGTGCCGAAGTCATTCAACGAAAATAGGGTGTCATGTTTAGATTATTAGTGACTTTTACAAGAGAAAAATTGCATGGTGATTGTGATGTGCTCTCAGATGAACCTTTGTCTTCGGTAAATATAAATAACAAAATCTTATGACGATTACTCATGATTTTTCAAGTCATAAGACTGTCCAAACTGCCATTTCAGTTCAGCCACCTTAATCTTAAGTCATGTGAAGTAAATGAGTAGCAGATCGATTTACAAATTACTTGTAATACATTTTTATAAATGCTATTGATTATGTAAAGTAATGATTAACAACTTAGAATCGTTTCAAATACAGGATTTTACAACAGATTGTTTGATAGTTTGAGAATTTCAAATGCCAATGAAATATTGCTCTTCACTATAAATAATTCTTAAGACTTTACATGAATAAATTTGCTATTGCAGGTATCATCAGCAAGGTATTGGTTACCCCTCTGATAAAACCATAAATTACAAAATTTCCTAAGTATTTTAAGACTTGATTCAGTAAAGGGTTTTTGCTTGATGCGCTTAACAATTTGGAATTGATTTCCTGAGAAGACGCAGCACCAGAATCTGCTCCACTGAGATAAACAAAAAGCCAGTATGCCAGAAAGCCCAAAATCCATAAGCCCATGTTAACTCCCAGTTTTGACTACAAGGAATAAAATCGGAATCATAAATGTTAAAAGTGATTGTAAATGGTCCAAGAGCATGAAAATTAATTTTTTATACGTCCGTACAAATTGTTTGGACACAGTCAATGTTTCTTGTCCCCCTCCAGACTTTTTTGCCTCTAGTACCATGTTTCCAATCGCAGCAGCCGTGAACACAAGGACGTTCGCAAGTGGTCCGTCAATTCCTAGCATATTCATCACATTTGTTGCAACGGATATTACAGCGGTGAATGATCCCATACTAGTAATCTCCCTCATCTACAATTGAAGGAAATGGGAAGACTTTTTTTACACTTCAATTTTATTTTGGAGAAACATTATCAATAAAATTATATAATTCAAAGTAAAATCATACTGCAGCTTTGGCAGCCATTTTATTCAGTATAGTAAGAGAGCGGTCAGATTCTTGTTAGTTTTTAAAATTCAATAAGTCAGCGACTATAAGACAAAATCGGTAAAGGAAATTTTAATAATTATCGGAAACACTGATTTTCAAATATTAAAATTAATCATAATGATTTTAATCCGTATTCCGATATACTAATAATAAGGACAACGTAATATCCGCACACAACAATTTGAAAGGGTATCTGAAAGTAATTTGTGTAAGCAAGGTATTCGGACTCTAGTTTTAAGCAAGTTCATTAAAAACTCCCATAGATACGTGGGACACGCAAATAGCAATTAGAAATTTCATTTAAAATTTAGCTTCGGAATAATCCACTTTTTTACAGTATGAAAGCTTGGGAAATCATTTTTAACCATGCGATCTGAATGCCTGAAATAAATCTCAACCAACTTTTTATGAACTGTAAAATTACTTAATAGGTAAAATGAATAAAAAATGGCTTTGGTTAGCCTGCATTAGTAATATAGATTGCTATATACGGTACGGTGTGTCAAATTCGATGTATGAGTTGAGGTTCAGAGTTATCTCTGTCAAATTTTTAATTTGTGCTGCTTCTAACGTGTAAGAGATACAGATTGAAAAGAAATAACAAATCAAGCACAAATGATTAGATAACTTGACAAAAACATTTCCATATTAAAAATATTATAAATCCAATCTTATTTTGACAACCTATATTTTGGATTAGGTAATACATGATATTTTTATTTTGTTTACGAATAAATAACTGTACACAGTCCATAACTTAAAACCTTTTTGAATCAAGTTATAATCGTTTTTCATTTTTATTTTTGAAACTGTTCAGTTTTTGAACTTAGCTTCTATAAGTTGTACACATGAAGCTAACATTTACCACTCATTAAATATGAAGTATTTAACAGGCATAATCATAGCTCTCAGCATCTCATGCATCGGAGGATGTATTGTACATAAAGCTACTTCTCGACTTTCAAATCAACGATTAAATATAAAACAGCAAGAAAAACCTTTAATTCGATTCAATGATGAAGGGAAATTGAAATTAATTAATTTCGCCGACTTGTAAGCAGTAACGCATTCATTATAAAGAAAATTGAGTGAAAAGATTTGATTTATGTGTGATTTTTAGACACTATGGAGAAGCTCCTGATACCGACTGGGGACCTGGGGCTGATATAAAATCCACAAATGTAATCAACAATTTAATTTCCTGGGAAAATCCCGACTTCGTGGTATTCACTGGGGATCAAGTTACAGGGGAAAACATGTATCCAAATGGAACAGATTATATACATATTTTACTAAGACCTCTTGTTGAGAAGAATATAAGGTATGGAATGCTCATGGTCGTTTTTTACATAATTGTCAATTAAATAAATAAAATTGCAACCGTTTTTTAGATGGGCTTCGACGTACGGAAATCATGACATCGGCCCTAATTTGACAAGACTTGAAATTTTACAGGCTGAACAAGAATACAACCTGAGTTACACTCTACAAATGAATGCATCCTTACCCGGAGTGACAACCTACTACTTACCAATTTATCCTCCAGTTTCTGAAGTTTCGAATGTGATAGAGGACGACAAGCCTGTAATGATATGGTGGTTTTTGGACAGTCAAGGTGGTCGAAATAATGATGGACAACAGCCTCATTATGTTGACCCATTGGTTGTTCAGTGGTTCCTTGACGAAAATACGAGGCTGAAAAATCTTTGGGGTTCCTTACCTTCTTTGGTCTTCTTTCATATTCCCCCGTAAGAGAAACTAATTTTGGAATATCATGTATCAAAAAGTTAGTGTAATATGCTGCAAAAATCATTTATGCATTTTAGGGTTGAGTTTCTAGACATCCAAGATCATATTAATACTGACCCTCTGTGCTCTGGCCAAGTCGGTAATTTTATTGATCAATCAATAAAAGAAAGTATCAATACTTTCTTTTATTGGAGCCAAAATGAGAATCTAAGAGCTTTAAATTTCAAACTGATATGCACATTTTTATTTATAGACGACGATGTAACACCCCAAGAAATCAATACTGGAGTCATGCAAGCATTGGCTGCTGTAGGGGGTGTGAAAACCGTATTTGTGGGACATGACCATGGTAAGCAACAGTTAAAACTAAACTTCTAATCATTTAATTAATTTAATAAAATGCAACTTTTCATCCAGGAAACGCATGGTGCTGCTTCTATCAAGAAATTCAAGTATGCTACAATCGTCACACAGGGTATGGAGGATATGGGACTTGGGTTCGTGGGGCCCGAGTAGTAGACATGGACCTTAATAGCTTGAATCAACCTAAAAACTATATTCGACTTGAGACTGGAGAAATTGTGGACGAGTTTCCAAACCCAAGTGAATAACGTATTTGAAAATGCTGATATTTTTATTTTAAATATGATTTCCACACTAAAACCACTTTATTCATAAAATCGTAACATATGTACTTATTGTTAGAATCGAAGTGCACAGACTGAAACATTTAAAGGAATAAATAATTCGAGCAGGATGTTCTTATGTTAATTCACTAACTCTTATATCTTTGGCATTATCAATGAACGTAAAAATGGGTACTTGGCAAACACACATCAAAACAATAGTAAGCGAATTTTCTTTTAAAATCGTCTAATACTTAAAACTATATTTGAAAAACATGTACATGCTCTCTTAGGTAATATCTTTAGTGAGACAACAGAAATACAAAACTAATTTGGCATCTAAATCTTAATAACATAGCAATAGAAACCTATAAAACATAACTTCATAACTCTATTTAAAGACAATACTCTTTTAGGACGAATAATTGGTAGTGAACCCACAATGTAGATATTACCATTTTTTCTACTAGTTTTTAAATCGTAACAGGCAGTGCAATAAATCAGCTAACCTATAGGGCGAGATTGACGACTAGATTACTTAAAACGTTTAAGATGGTAATTATCTTTGAAAATTCGTACATCATGGAATAAAATTATGAATATCTATCCAAGAAAACTTTTTGGTATCTTACTGACACTCGTCACCGGATAAGTCTAAATATGCATCAAAGTAACGACATACTTACACGAAAAAAATTAAGTTCACTATTGGCAGTTTTACTAATAAAAATGCACCCAAAATTTAAAATCAATACTGAAGTAATCCTTGAAAAGCACAACCATTAACTCTTTACCAGAGAACTACCGATTTTAGACACATTCCCAGAATATTCCGCAAATTATAGCACTCATTTTTTATATACTATTATTCATGACCTATCAAAGTAGAGAACCTTTGAGATTTCTAATTATTTGACCTCGGAGAGTGATTCTCAGGAGATGGGTTGCTAACATTGATAGGGGATGAATTACTGTTTTCATGCACGTGCGAATGGGGATGTGAGCTTTTACTTTCTGTAGCAGAACCAGAAGCTCTTTCAGAATTTGTTGAACCACTCCTTCCACAAACCGCATGGTGATTTTCCCAGTCTTTGTGCTGGCAAAACGAACTACAATACCGGGCCGTGTTGCATCCACTGCACGTCTCATGGGCCTTTCTCCCACAGTTCCAACAGGCCTAAAATAATTTAACAAAAAGAACCCGTTAGAACTATACAATTTACAATACAAAACTAGGTGGATATTACTCTTTTCTTTAAAGGTAGACAAGTAAAAGCAAACTAACCTCAGATTCAATAGCAGGAGGAGCACCAACAATAATGGAATCTCCAGGGTTTCTTCTAGAATCTAAAAGGACCCTTTCAAGTCGGGCTCGCTCTGAAGCCACCGCTTCACACGCCCTGACTTCAGCCGCAGCTACGGCTCTCTTCAACTCCGCCAACGCCTGACGCTTAACCTCTTGAACAGCTTCCTCTGTAAAAACGAATTAGTAAGTTTGGTAATTTGAAAGAACCAAACCAATTAAAATGCAAGGCTACCGCAAGCAAACTAATAATACATGTACCTCTTTATGTCCTCTTCTATCCTTCTATAAACACAACCACTTACTTTTCCTAATAATAATACTTTCTCCCATAGGTTGACTGAAGATAAACCACTAATAACTACGGATGACTATAGGAGCACATTTTAGAATAGTTCTTTGTTTGAGTGGGATTAGAAGAAAGATTGGGAAATAAAGTGGTGGCAGTTGTACTACTTGGAGGCAACAAAGAGTACGTATTAGACATTTCGTTGATAGTTCCTGCTGGTAAGCAGAAGTAAGTAAGTAAAGTAAGTAATAGAGATGAGAATTGAAACGCTTCAAGAGTTTCTTCTTCCATCCAGCAGCTTGTCTTTCACCAACGCATACATCCCTACTTTTACTTATCTCTTTTACTGAACTTTCAACTAGATACACGACTACTTTCTACATTGTACATAGCCCATGACATTTGTCTCTTTTCCCACGAAAGAAAATGTATCGTGTTGGCAATTTAGACCAAGATTATTTTATGCTGGATCACAATACATCCTTCTCTCTTCAAATAACAAAACGCCCTCAGATTTTCATACTCCGTACTTTCATACTTATTATTGCAAACAAAAAACCCAGAAATAATTTTGTGGGAAGAAAACGCACAAGCTTTATATACTTTGAATGAACATTGATAAGTTTAAGAAAGCCTCGTAGTTCCCAATGCCCAAGGACCAAAATTGAGATTTAAACTAGGAAGTAGAGTAAAAGTAACATTCTAAAATGTATCTACATTGCTTTCATACCTGCACGACGTTTCACTTCTGAAACTCGATCTTCCGTAGCCCTAAATGCTTGAGCCATCATCTCACTCACTTGACGCTTGATATCTTCCGAGCTTTCCAGCCCAGTGTAGACAGAGGGTCGCCTTAACCAAGATGAGCTGGAGCCACCATCTCCTTGGTCGCTGTGGGCAGTTCGAGTCTGTAAAATTCCCAGGGCTCTCTTTGTTTTCTCAACCATGCTAAGAATGCAGTTGAGCATCACGTGAATATTTTTCCACTCATCTTCGGGACCCCCTTTATTCGGACAATGAACTCCATTAGAAGGGGTACCTGGTTGACTGGGCATTGATTCATGGTGGTGAGATGAATGAGTGACATGGTGCTGTGAGCCTGGTCCGGGAAGAGAAATACCTGCATAACCCGCAGCAGCATAATATTCCCGGAAATCAGCCGAAGTACTGCTAGCTGCCATAAAGAAAGGTGGTGAAAATATGCTTCCACTCCCATGGTGCCTCTTTGGAGTTGAAGTGTAACCCGAAGACTCAGATGACATTTCTCCATTTTCGTAGAAACTAAAAAGAAAGTAGGAACCACAGGAAGGATTTTTAGAGACTTTTAGATAATTTCTAATGATATTGGAAGAAAACCTGGAGAAAATTTAGCACTCGTTCTCTCATCTCATAAGCTCCCTGTCTCATTTCATTTCTTAAAAGTCTACGGAGCTTAAGTATAAATTGCAAAGAACCAGCCGGTTAACAACGCAAGATATGGCATGAGTTGAATTTAGTAAAGCACACAGGAAGGAGTTGGATGAAGTACAAGTAGAAGAAAGTAAGTAAAGTACGACGAGGAAAGCAAGATGGGATATATAAGGACGCAGATGGTCAATATCAATCGTAGACCGTAGAAGAGAGCATGGATGGAACCAACTGGGAACTGTCGGTCCCATTCTAACTCAAAAACACCACATGCCACACATTTTATATATGCACGAACACAGCTGTTAGACTATCGTTTTTCATTCCTCCTTGTAATACTTTTTTCATATCAGATCGGCAGATCACTTCTTAAGCTTTTCTATTCCCTAGTACAGTTTCCAATCTAAACACAAGCAAGTCAAAGCCAAGTTATCTTGACGCTTTTGACAAAAATCAGCTCTTTTCTTACCCAAAAGAAACACTAAATATACGCATTCAACCGAGTCATATCATCATTTAAATCAGTTTGCTGTATTTGAGTTGAGGGAACCCTTTTCCTTTCCTTTTACTCACAATCACAGTAAACATGCATAGAAAGTGTAAAAACTACTCAACCAAGATTAAAATAACGCCTACCTCTCAGATGCTTTTCTTTTTCCAGGTAATGACAGATCTGAGGCTTCAGAATGGAAAATGTCACACGGTTCCCCAGGTGAGGATCCAGTGTCAATTATTACTTGCTCGTGGCTTTGTACATAGCTCAGTGGGGCCTGAAAATCCACAATCTCAATTTTACCTTCTTTTCTCATCACATCATCCTTAATCCTACATACAGCCACCTGAACCTGAACCGGTGTCTTTCCTTCTGTCCCTGTGATGTTTACTCACCTGCTTCGCCGACCGAGCAAGATGATTAATTTCTCTTTGGAGAAGGGGAAGATGAGCCCTTAAAAATGGTAGCACAAAGGGTCTCAATGGGAACGAAGTGACTTCTTGGAGTGTATGGTGAAATTCTTCTATACTGAGATGTCCACTCTGACGAAAGAACATGAAATCACCAAAAATCATATTACTGCATGAAACTCCACTCTGCCTACTACTTTAAGTATGCATAATAATATAGTTATGTCTTTTAGAGTAGGCAGACCTCCAGTTTAGCCATCTAATAATAAACTTACCACCAGATTGAAAACCAACGTGCGAACACGTTCCCCAACATCTGGAGAAATGTCACACCCAAAGTGAAGTAAGGTTCCGAGGAACCTCTTGATTTTAACGAGGAGTCGAGAATTACCACCTCCACTTCCGTGACCCATGCTATCTGTAACATCACGCCAACCAATATTCATCATTTACTAACCGAAACCAAACGCTATAAAAGATTTAATGCTATATGACTTCCATCTACTAGACTAAAGAAGATGAGTAATTTAATGACGCATACTTGCAGATCCTCCTGAAGATGCTGAAGTTGAATTATTAGATGAGGAAGAAGTCGGCGTTCTTCCAGTTGATAGCCCCGAATTGCTTCCAGCATTTCCATCTCTATTTCCATTACTTGTATTCGTAGCATTCACTGGAGGTGATGGGGTTCTTCCACTTAGCACTGACCCGTTTGAAATAGAATTAGCTGTTGTTGTGCTATGGGGTGATGAGAACTGATGAAATCCATGGGAGCTGCCACCAACATTTCCACCTGAATGCCCATGGTGTGAGCTACTCGTAGATCCACTGGAAGGATTCTTATTAGAGGTCGTAAGGTTGACACTGGATACAGGAGGCGAGGGTGACCCATTCCCGACAGCGGACGCTTTGGGACTCTCACTCATTCGATGGTGATGTTGATGATGATGATGAGAATTCTCCTTGCTCAACACTGCATAAATATAAAAGAAACATGTTGACACTGTCAATATCATCAAAAAAGTTTTGCAGTTAGCCTTATTCTCATCTACCTCACAAAAATCCATTGCTTCAATCAAACTAAGGTCATAAAACACATTCTCTCCTAAGACAGATTGTGGACTACCTAAACTTAACATTAGATCATAGAACCACTTTCAATACAATCTTCTCAAGGACTTTTTAAGGTTCTGACTTCAAAAAGCTTTCCCATTCCACTTTCACCCAACCAAAGTACACTCTACCACTTAATATCGTAATGGTGACTTGACTGGTGAAAGCCCTGTCTATAATACCATTCACTAATAACCAGAGGAAAGAACATTACTAGCTTTGCTGTTCTTATTTCAAAGAGTAACCCACCAGGCCAAACGTGTGTAAATAGTTACTACCCGAAAATAATAAATCGAAAACATCTGCTTCTAATTAAATTCCATTTCCATCAGAAACCTAACTTTCCCAAGGACCACCATACCATGCCATTATTATAACTTACTGACTATATCACTACCAATACTGGCCAAGGAATTTGAGATTCTTTGTCTCAAAGTCTCAACATACCCCAAACCGTTATAAAACAATAAGCAACTAAAAACAAGGACAACATCGAATTTATTCCATAAGAAAGTGAAAGACGGAGAAAATTGTTGGTAACCGAAAAAACCGAATAAGAAACTTATAAGATAAGATATCTTATCTTATAAGATACCCGTGGGTAAGTAAAATTCCGTAAATAAATGGAAGTTTAGTTCGGCTGAGTTTGGATGAGACGTAGGACCTATTTGCCCAGGGTGAATGGATGATAGCTGGCTGTCGATGTCGAAGAGATGAACCACATCTGGCATTTTACCATCAGACTTTTCCAGATGTGCCATCCAATTCCTATTCCGCACACTTCCATAATATCATCCTTTACTTTTCAGCATAAAATAATACAACTAAAATCCAACCTACAAACTACATCATATCGTAAGACATCACATCAAAATATCACTAAAAACATTCAACACCCAAGAACAAAATCTTTACCGACATTCGATTTTTAATTCCATAATATATATGAATCATAAAAGTACAAAACATGTTTTCTCAACGCTGAAAAAAGGTAGAAAATTATTCGGTTCTAAAAAAACCGAAAAAATGTTTTAATACAAATAATCACTTTCTTTTTTATGTTCGTACCTTCAGTACGGATTCAAACATTCTGTCCCTATTCCCAAAGGATCATAAATCAGTCAAAACATTTCTCTGAGCAATTATCCCATTCAATTATTTGTTCGAAGGCGTTTCGTGATGAATTAGCATGATTGCTGCACCTGAGACCTTCCATCTGTTAAAATAAAGTAGTATGAATATAATAATGAAAAAGTACAGCTATTCATTCATTTTGCCTATCCAATCCAACGACTATAAAATAATACAGCTGCTAATAAAAGTTTGAAAAATGAGCTCCCTACTATTTTACAAGTTCTTTGGCACTCAGTCAATTAAAATTTAGAGTAGATTCTAAAGGAGACAGAACCAGAAGAATCTAGTGTATTATATTAGTATGTAATAGAAGGAATATTGTAGATAAGCACGAAGTATGGAATACCACCCAATAGGACCAGAGTTTGAGAGCTTCGTTTCTCTCACTTCGTACTTGAGATGTCAACTCCAAATGGTCCGTTGTCATACAAATATTAAAGTTTTCTGAAGAGATTTCATTCTGCTTTTGAAGCCCAACTGGTCTCCTAACAATAAATGGGGAGAATGACCATTAGCAGTAGCTGAGTCCAACGTGCCAAAAACATTAGGTGCATTCGAAATTTTACTACCATCAGCATCTTGCACTAAAGCAAGCCTACACCTAAATTTCTATCGATATAGACAAAATAAGCCAAATACCAAACTTTTTCTGGTCTGGTCATAGTCATCCTATTCAATCCATGTGCATTCCATCCAGTTCATATTTTTCTAAAAAAACGAAAATGCCAAAACATTTGGAAAACTCATTTTTGACTTTATCCTTAGCAAAAATCTGTTGCCTCTTTCTACACCCAAATTTTTTTTGAGAAAGTCCAGCCCAGCAACTATCTATACATTGTATACACGTATAAACAAATTGAGTTGTGGTCTTCTGTCTTTTCTCTCTTGATTCTGAAAGCAGCAACCCAAGCGTCTGGTGATGACTGACAAATGAAAGGATCCCTAACCGTTTAACCATCCATCCAACATACAAGTCAGGAAGGGTCAACTGAAATTCCGAACCCTGTTTGTCTTATAAAACATATTATTAACATATCATAATAATACCCTGACTGGTTGTATAGATAAGTGAATGGTAAGTCTATGCTGTTTCAATTTAACTAGCCTAGCCACTTTAGATACTTACTCAATCCTAACGGACGGATTTCTGTTCTGTGCTCAATCCTCTCACCATCATCAATTCTTTTTGTTGCATCTCTGCATCAGACATCCTCATATCAAATGAGACTTCCCACCTACTTCTGCACTTGACTCTTTCTCACTCGATCCCGACTGCTATGGACTATGGACTATGAAATTCAACATCTTTTGCAGAAGTCCCGTAAAATATATATCTCCTCCGCCTAATTTCCCAAACTATCCGAAACACACATCCTCAACCAATCTATAGCTACCTACAGATATCCGATTCCACCCAAGTTCACTTTTTACCTTAATAGTTTGCCCAGAACTGGTAGTTTCAGGTTCCGTTCCAGATTTCAGCCTGCAAAAAGAAGAAGACAAAAAAAGAACCCGAACTATCCTAAACAGAAGACCAGACCAGGAAGAAGTTGCTGTGGGTAGTAGTGGCACAACCTATTCGGTGATTCTGATATATTTCGATATATGCCTATATTTATGTATTACATTCAGAAGTACAAGAGTACATTCATTCTATCTTGTCCAGATTCAAAGTTGTTTTTTATATAACTCCCTGGTTTTAATAGTATTAACTATATACAAAGTACAAGTAAAGTACAACCAATTTATTCCAACCCACTTGTTCCTGCTTTTGAAGGGAAAATCCGTTTTGATCTATTCACCCTTTACTTCACTACTTTACTTGCCTTCACTTACACACAATCATACAATACGCTTTCCTTCTCAGAGTTATTATGCTATTGCATAGGAAATGGGTGAACCTATTGACCATTTTGATTTGATGACAACTTACAAAACACGCAAACAAGAATTGGACGGGACGCAAAAGTGTCAATCAACCTGCCACTTCAAAGACCTACTTTCAAAATCTGTAATAGTCATTCCGGGAGGCAGAGAGTTTCAAAATAATCTTTGTATTCCATTTCAATTCCCACATTCATAACTAACATAACACCAGAGTTAATTAGCTAAACTTTAAAGACTTTACAGTTCCTGTTTAGAAATCAAAAACAAAGTCAACCCTTCGATTACAAACATAAACGTAGTTTCATGTGGCTTTGGTGAGAATGTCAGATCTAAAGCCACACGCCATGAAATACAGCTTTGGAGTAATAACAACGTAGAAAATTGAAATTAAATTCCAGTAATAAATATACCTCAGGTAATAATGTGGCATTTGTGATTGTGACAACAAACAAAACCTTTAGCTAATCTTTTAAGTAGAATGCATGTAACCCTTTTGCACCTTTGCTGATTTTGCCGATAAATTGCGTACATATCAAAGAACATGGAAAATACAAACATAATATGGAACGTCCTTGGGCTAAAATATCTCTTTAAAACCGCTCAGATTGACAAAAACATTTGCAGCAGACACAAATGCCATACAGAACAATTTTACCCACAGCAGCAACTGCTTTTACCTCAATACTTTATCATCATCATCAGCACTCTCAAGAACAGACAGATCCAGCAGATCTGCAGAAGTTTCTCAACATACATTTTACCTAGATTCTACTTCAAGTACATGTACGTATGTACAATATGTCATCAATTGATCCAGAGGAAAATATATATGCGGTGATGGTGATAGCAGTTTCATGATCGAAGGAGTAAAATTACTACCGTACCACTGCATTGCATATCACAAGAGCATTAACCACAGCTGGAGTTGTCATCTCCAATCTAATACATTGCATTGCAACCGACCATCAACCAAGAGAAAAGTGCACAGGCTGTGGTTAAAAGGGCAGCCCCAGGTCTCATCTTTCTCCGATTGATCCGAAATCCTATATTAATGGCTGGGGTAAGGAACAACCATACCACTGAGATTGGGATCATTGTCTTGCTTTAACTAAGAGAAAGTACATAAATATTGAATATGTATTCAAAAAAGTCATACCATTTCATACTGCGGTTAATTCAGGTGACATATGGGAATCAAGAGCGAACCCTTCGATTTAATCGAGAAAAACTACTACATCGGGTTTGTTGTATTAAAAAATGTTATTACAGCCCAACCCCTATTAAATTGAAAAAATATGACGCGTTTATGTAAAAATTCATGAAAAGCATATTTGAACAATCTTGTTTTAGTTTGCTCTGAATAAAATGGTCATTTATCATTGTATCAAATCAAATCTCAAGAACCGAATATTTCATATGCACCAAATGTAAGCTTTTGACACTTGTCACCAAAACCGATTACAACGGTCACTCTCAAGGCTCCTTGGTGGACGGTCGTTTTCTTTAAAGCAGTGAGCGAGTACTATGCCTATCATTTGCAGGTGTTATTTTGTGAAATACTTGAGTAACAACATTATTATTATTATGAGATTACAATATGACAGATTGCATCAGAGAATAATTTTAAGAAGACAGGAGAACAGGTGCGTGTATGCCATGTCACCTCATCACAAATGAATGAAAATTCTAGATCACAAACACCTTAGGAGAAAATGAATATTCTACTTTGTGCAGTGCACAAAGAGAGGAAACCCTTAAAAGGGAACAAACCTTACCCGCTGTGTTTCAATATATTTGCGTAGACATGACAAATGAAATTAGAAACAGGATGAATAGAATTTGTGACAAGGACCATCACATCAACACCTCAAAGCATATACCAACTAAAACTAAAAATATTACTCTGTGCATATTACTTATACTAACACTATTGGTATTAGAATTCGGTACAACACTTACATACAACCATGCTAGGAACAAAATGTAGGCAAAGACGGAAGAAAAGAAGAGAAAGCATTATTATTATAGATGGATGGAAAACGGGATTGTTCCTTTGTCCCTGGAAACATACAACAGGACTCTCAAATCCAAGAATCCAAACCCATCTAATTCATTCTTTGAAGAGAGGTTCTCAAAATTGTGAAAAGATTGATTTCGTCATTGGTGAAGACAGATAGATAATATATTATTATTATTATATTAGTGGAATAAGAAATATATATCAAAGAAGGATGGGATCGACACAGGTTAGTTCGGCAGCTACTACACTATACTTTACTTTATAAAAAAGAGGTTTTCACTTCGGAGATGGTAGTGGAAGTAGTGAAAGTACAATGCATTTAGTTTAAGGAGGAAATAGTAAATAGAAGGAGATAGATGGATAAGAAAAGGTGTTCTTGTTCCCAAAAACTGTTTTTCTGACAGGCCCTCAAGGTTTACATGGATTCCCAGCGTCACATGATGATCGCACAGTGTACAGTAAGAAAAGAACGTGAATGTACCCTATGGGGAAAGTACTTATGGATTGGAATGGTGCACAGCTAAATATACGACATACAAGTGTGGAATATGATTTTAGCTGGGAAAGTGGAGAAAGTGGAACCTCTCTCAGGTCCAATTCATCCAACTATCTATCCATATCCATCCATCCATCCATTCCTTATCTCTTATGGATGGTACACATGTGTGTGAGTCAAAACACCGGTTGTTGCACCCGTCGACCTGACAGTCCTCTTCACTGTTTTAACCTTCCAGGAATTGTGGACAAATGCTTCTTTACCTAGTCTAGTCTAACAGCACTTGTGCATTTCACTTGCTCACGTTGAAATCATCGATAGATTTGACATTCCTATTTAAAGATTAGGTTTAGGTTATATATTCTTTTCTGAGGTGAGGTCTTTGGCATGGTAAGAAATATAATAATTCTACTATATGTAAAGGCAAATGTTTTTTGTAGGTGAAAATGTCTTTAAATCAATTAAATGTATTTTCAAAATAAATATGCTTCAAATATCTGAATTTTCTAAACTGAATTAACCTTTTGCTCGAGAACAACAAGGAAAAGATATTTCTTTAAACATAATAAATTAAAAAATGTAGGAAATTAAATGTTACAACGTACCCTTTCTCCTTTCATTTACAATTTCAAACCTAAATTCAATCATGGGAAACAACACTTGTGTAAGCAAAGAATTTTTACTCTAATAAATTGAAGCAAACTGTTAAAAAACTAAAGCTTTAGCACTTTTCAAAATATTCATTATTCTATTCTAACCAATGTGTAAAAATAATTTTTTAAGGTCTTCAAACAAAAGATGATTCAAAGCCTTTTTACATTTCAACATCCGTCATGTCCATCATGCACCCATTCCACCTTAAATTGAAACTACTCAATACCTCCATAAATTCCACAGTGGGTCCTAAACTCTAAGAAAAAACTGTCAAAGCAACTGTGTAAGAGGATTATTGATCATTTAAAAGTATTCGTTCGTGTGTGTCATATAAAAAGGAGCTGACAGTTAAGTTGGATCTTTCACACACATCAGTCATACATACAAATAGAACATATGCATACTTTCACCAGCGACCCATCCAATCCCGGAGAAATGCAAACGTGGGTACTTTTACTTTTTACCCTCTCTCTCTCTCTCAGCTCTATTCATTTTGTACATTGTGTGTGCCTATCCAAGCGAAAGTGAAAGAGTCTCAGGTGGAGCCATTCCCGCCGAATGTTTTCCGTTTTACTACTTTACTTTCATTCTTTCTCCTATTATATTCCTAGTTATCGTTAATATTACTACTAATACTGTGGCATAGTCAGCCGTTAACAGTTAATAATAATAATAATACGAGGACAGGAGTAATAATAATATTATGAGCAAGAAACCGGACAGATGGTAAGCGAATGCGAGTGAAAGAAGATAACATAAAATACCCGCATATTTAATGAACACCATTTTCCTGGTTTTACATTTAAAAAATCCTTCCTAGTACGAACAAAGTAGGTAAAGCATAAATGAGTACATTTGCTACAGTAGAAATAATGTCGCAACATTTTGATAACGTCTACTTAATTGCCAAATGAGAGTTTGTACATCCTTCGCATGTGATGAATAAAAATTCTGAATGGGCATTAAACTACATTTTCACACGGTTTTGTTATCATGAATATGGGACTATTATGCTTTTTTCTCTACGAGATCTATTGAGAGATTTCAGGAGCATTAACTATTTTGTATGAAATTTAATACGGATCTTTAAATTTTGGTTACTGTACAACCCATTGAAAGATTTCCAGAATGAATGTTTTTTAATACAATTTCTCGAATAAAAATAGTCATAATCAGTAAAAGATTCATTTTTGAAACGAAAAGCTCGAAAATTGTGTCCAACTAATAATCTTCATTTAAAAAGACCATTAACAAATTGTAACAACAATATATGTACTCGTCGTATGATAGATTATGTTATTCTTATCCCTAAACTTTCCGAACCTGGTCTTTTTTCGTCTGGCTGGGAATTTTTGCAGTCTTGCATTTCTAATTTTAATTATACGTCTTGACAATGCTATTATAAAACCTCATAATAATAAACTGCATGCATAATGAAATGACAACAGCTGACATAACATACATAAGCGCATCATGGAATAAGGCATAAGAAAAAAAGTTCACAAAAAGCTTTATCAAAACATTTCCTAGACTGAAAATATTGAATGCAATAGATTATAACTTTTTGAATTTAAGAACCATCGCCCGTCCATCTCCTAAAATGATGTACAGTCGACTCTAGATGAAAGCAAGCTGTACTGTAAAGTGAACTATCTTCCTATAGAAGATTTTCACTGAATTCGGACTACACCAAGTTTGAATCGTATAAGAAGATGATCAGAACTTAAAATATCAATCATTTCATTTTTCTAATAAGCTGAGACATCACCACAAGAAAGTTTTATCACTATGGGCTATTCGTATGTAATCGTAATATGAAAGTAAGAGAAACAAGCGTCTGTCTTTGTCTCATGTCTTTCAAAGTCTCAAGAGGCTGACAGAGTTTTAGAGAGAAAATCCTTTTTGTTAGCAAGAGGAGAAAAGAGTCTCTACTTTAGTACTCTAGCATTCAGTTGTAATAGAAGTATTCGTAGAGCCGTTTTGATTTCATTGGAAATCTATGAAGGCACAGGTGACGGCTTTACAGGGATGTAGTTAGAACACAAGGAAACATGAAGGGAAACACATGTGCTTTCTCTAGCTCTCTCTCTCTGCCATAAAAAATATTTGCTCTCAAATTAATTTCACCGACATTAAACTACAGGAACAGGCAGTACCAAAGTATTTATGTTATATTCACAGATTCTTAGTATACACTTCATATATGATAGGATAAGGACGAATATTATTATGATTTCGTGTGGAATAGCGGTCTAGTGCGGTTGGATATGCCAACAGTAACCAAAATACTACAGAAATAGAATCATATCTAGAGAGACACCCTTCCTCCTATAATTCATTCAATTAAGCCTCCCTGTTCTACCCATATAGTATCGGTTCAATCTTCTCCAGACCAAACCCAATCATTCTGATACGTTACGATACTAATAATAATAATATCCACCATATGCTTGAGACTCGAGACATTATTTATATTCACAATTCAGACATTTCTCTTGAAAATAAAACTACCTCGGTAGCTATATAAGGTACGTTGTATCATTATAGACAAAGCCATCGGTACTTTCTCTCACACTCTCACCCTTCTTTCCACATTTTCTTTACTTATTATTTGTTTCGGGAATTAAATTATAGGCTGGGACTCTCATTACCCAGAATCTACACAAAAGTTTGGGAGATAAACTAAACGGTTTACTGCTGTTGCTGTTCTACTGGTTTAGAATAGGACAAGTTCAAATGTTACAGGCAGGAGATTATGTACAAAAGTCGGCACAAATGATAATTTCCACTGTGGCAAGAAAATAAATCACATCTAGATAGTTTTTAAGCGTTTGCGTTTATGAAATATGCCGGAAGCAGATTTTCAGGTGATTTCCTGCCTTTTTAAAACAAACTTAAAATTTGACTAAATTATGATTAACAAATTATGACTAAAAAATTCAATTATATTTATCCAGAGAACATTTTGCTTCAAAATAAATTTGTTAGCATGAAAAAAGTATTGGATAATAATTCTTGTAGTAAATCCTGATTCCTAAAACTTTAAGCCGTAACATCTCCCAGAGTATTTCCACACCTGTCAATATAAGTAGCACATCACCTCACCTGGCTCCGCATCAATCCCTCTTGGTATAATGATAATGATAACTTATTATAAGGGTGAGGTTGGTGTAGGTGTCTAAACAATTCGTTAGCATCGTAAGGTGAACTGAGGTGAGAGAAGAGGGGAAAATAGGACGAGAGAAAGTGTGAAGGTGAAAGTGGATGAGTGAGTGGTTCATCGGGTGTACCCGATGAGATTTTCCCACAGTGCCACACCATAACCACTACCGACCCACCATACCACCTCGTCCATCCCAAGCCATGCATTTTACTTTTGTCTGTCTATCTGTCCAACTCATTTCTTTCCTCACTTCAAAAACTATGAACTACTCATTTCCTCTCTGAACTCATTTTATTTCTCGCAAAAGACTGCCTGAATAAGGTTCCCAAAAGAAAAAGGTTTATTAGCGCTGATGTGGCGAAATTTTTTCATCTTTTTTGAGTTAAAGAAGAAGACACTTTCTTTCTTATAGATAATAAGAAGAATAAGTACTTTCACCACCATACTTTTATCATCCAGAGAGTGACTACTACTACTACATAGTATAAGTGGCAGTACGGACTGGGTACTTATTCGCTCGGGAGACACGATGAGTAATGTGAAGTGTGATGGAATAGACAGAAAGAGTTTTTGATTTCTTTGGGGCCACAGCTGAGACTGCTCTCACCAGACCCTTATTATACCGTCTTTATTGATAATCCTTTACTCAAGAACAGCCACTGCCACTACTAGGAACTAGGAACTAACTACTAACGCAGTAGTGCCATTGTCATATAAGGATACCATCCGATCCTATGCACCAACCAAAGCCTTATGTTGTATTACTTACACTTAGAATATTATAAGGGTTTAAGCCTTATACACCCATCACTTTCACTACTTTTACTTCTACGTACTACTTGCATATCCATAAGTGGTCGCATCTGGTTTTGCCAAAAGTAGCAAAATATTAATGACCAACACTCTTCCCTAAATACCTCGTCCTATTCTTATACTATACTACTATTTCTCTAGGTACTTATATCATCTTCTAACCAAATGTGAACATCGAACTCACCGTGGTACAAATAATATTACGCTTTCACATATTATGAGAACCTTTCATAATTTCCTATCTGGAAACCCTACTCGGCTTATGGTGTTTTGAGTTTGTATCGGTGTACCACCCCACCCACACACTTCTCTATTTTAACAGTGAACAGTGGTTTTACCACTCAGGCATGTTGCATCACATTATTGCAATTTACCCACATTTATAATATTAAGATTGCTCTAATCCCATCCCATCCCATCCTAAGTACTATATTCGAAAGTTTTTCGTGGCGGCATGAGACCCTTTAAATGCAGCTATACGGCACAGACCTTTTAATTCCAACTGTGATATCATCCTTGCACCTTAATAGCTTTCTCTTTTCGTTTCTATTTAGTTTTACTTGCAGCTTTCACTTAACTTCAAGCTATTATCCTAATTGCAACAACACCTGTTATCCATTTCCAATTAAAACAAATTGAAACATTATGCGCCTTTTAAAGGTTGGAAATTTTTCCAAGGAGCTTTTCCCCCTTTGTTTTTAAGTTGAAAAAAATAATTTGTGCCAGCCAGCAGACTGTATATTTAGCCATTTGAGCCAGAGGGTTCATTCATGATTATGGGAAAGGGAATGAGATCATTCTAACTTGTTTTTCCCTATGTACCATTATTAAATTTTACCATAATATTCTGTGACATAAGTAAGAAACCTATCATAGATAACCGACAGGAGGGATGAAGGGACAATCTCTTGGTACAAAGAAGTATTTTGTTCAAATAAAAAAAGCTTTTTCACGGGAAACTAGGCAAGAAAAATAAGAGTTGAATAGGCCTTTCTTATGTGAACATGTGAAGAGTATCATTCTGAACTGACAGGGAGTTGATTCACGAACACGACGAACAGATCCCTTTCTCGGCACATTCAACATATTATACACATAGTGTGGTGGGTAGAAATAGTCTCACAGTCCGTAGTACAACAAAACGATAGAAAAAGATAGATAGTATAGTTAACATGGCATGCATGGGATGAGATCTCAGTCTTCCTTCCTGTGAATCCTGAGAACACACAGGTGATATTCTCATCACATCATCACTCCAAGCGAACAAACTCATCCTTCCTGTTGGTCTGCAAACTGCACAAACTGCACCCAATTCATAACAAATAATATCTAATCTTAAGTTTTACCGGAAAACCCTCACGGGTATTTGAATCTTGTGATAAACTGTGAAATATCAGCCGAAGGTTAGACATGATAAATTACTAACCAGTCTACCAGTCCACCAGACTGCATCACTAAAATGTCATGCTATGTTATCATTTAAGACAAGAAAACATGGAAATGACAAATTTTGCAACAAAATGCATATTCCTTGAACTGTTTTATGAAAAACTGTAGACATTGTGGAATATCACGTTTATTTTCTTAACCTTCCTTTCATTTTTACGAAAAGACTTAAAGAGTTTTTTACGGAACAATTTCGCATATTCATATGCAAAAGGCTTAGGTAAGTTTTAGAAATTAAAAAAAACAGAGATTAGGATTAGGTACGATATTCCTTATTAATTTTCATTGGTTGTCCAACCAGTCTCAATAGCTTTTAGCTACATTTGTCCTTGAGAAAGAGTTATTAAACTTTTAGTTTTAAGTCAAATTCAGAAGAGCTTGGAGGTTCCAACTCGTCATCTTCATCATAGGGTGAAAGGTAGAAAATTTGAAATTGGGTTGGCTTCAGTTTAGACTATTTACCTATGCACCTTCTGTATCCAGTCAGTATACCTTTACTGTTTGTACTCTGTCCTACCCTTCAGTAACTTGCCAACGTATGTATTAGTCAGTGAAGTCTTCGAGTGTTTGGAAATGACAGGCCGAAATAGTCTCTTATTTTTGTGAAAGGTATGAAATGTTGTATAGTATGTTATTACATTAGATTGTACAAGAAGGCTATGAAGTCTCTATGCGTGGAATTCTGGCATGGTTTAACTTAAAGTCAGTCAGAGTCAGGTAAAGAGACCAAAAAGTGGATGAGAGAGATCTTGTGATGTCTTGAACAGCATCTTTTTCTCCTTTCTAAATCTAAACCAACTAAAATCGTATTGAACAAATAGGAGATATGCCTTACATTACATTGTGTAAGTAACTACGTTTATCCTCAAGTCCATGTCTAACACATTCCCCTCTATACTTGAATCATATGAGACACTGAAAGAAGGAACCAAATCAACTTCTTCCTTTCTTCAGTCCTAGAATACCACTTTCAGATTTCACAACTATCAAGGTATTAGCTTGAACAACGTAAGTACAACGTAGTATAATAATATGTCCTGTCACCAACACACCCATTTAAGATCATCGATTTCTTTCGAAAAACTGTAAAACCACGGCTTGCCACCGATGCTGCTGCTGCTGTCCTAGGCATGCATCCAAATCCATTCTAAAGCTAAATATGTATTGTACATGAGATCTAATGGAGAAAGTAAGACTTTCTCCAAGCACAGTCTAAGGTTCAATATATTAATATAAAAACATAATATTACAACAACTGGATGGATACTTGGCTCCATCCATCCAACATCCAACAACCCATATCTACTTCAGTCATAAAATACATATTAGGTACATCCACATCTCCCAAGAGGAACCTTACATGCCCATTAAATACAAACTGTTACATCAACAACACACACACACACACACTACATACGAATCCACACACCGACCGATCAAAACCCACCACAGTTTGGACTGCATCTCTCTACACTGCTTTCACCACTTTTACTTCCTACACTTTTCCTTTGCTTACATCTGTCCACCTTCCGCTTTCTCTTTTAGATCGCAAGTCTAAAACACCGGTGCAATCATGGTATAGTATGGTCCCATATTTTGGTGGTGTTTGTGTTGGTCTGGTCTGATCTTCTGATTGCAATTTTTTCTGATGAAGTAATCTAGGATTGACTCGTTTGGTAGCATATTGGTTGGTTGGTACGAGTGAAATAACTTAGGACTAAGTCTTTCTAAGAATTTATAATGTAATGCATAATTTTGTACAGATGGAAGAGAAAGAGAAAGCCACAGGAAAGGAATAGCTAAAAGAAGGAAAAGGGGAATTCTCATTTCATTTAATAATAACTGGAGGTTAATCAATTGTCAAAAGTGCACATGGAGCTGACAGAATGAGTTCTAGGCTTTTGACATATTTTAACCCGGACCTTTTGTCTAATCGGCAGCTACTATCACCACCACGAACCCACCACGGGTAAAACATACAGAGAAGGAAAACAAAGGGCTCTTTTGATCCTTTTACTCTTAAGACTCAAAACTCAAGATACTCCAACCTGGGGGGCATTTCTAAAACAAACAGTCTTCTTTACTTACAATTTCTTACTACTAATAATACCAAGGTGCTGTATGTGGTGTGTGGTGTGGGAAGACGGCAAATATATTTTATATCAGAAGATATAATCATATCTAAAACTCAATCTAGCTGATAATGAAAACTCTTCACAAAATAATAATATTATTATTACTCTCTTCCTGTGCCGAATGTATTCAATTTTACAAACCATTTTCACTCACAACACCCTTCCTTATCTTGAGACATTTCTACAGAAATTATTTCCTTTTTTACCTATTACCTACATATATGCAGAACTTTCATCATGCTTTTACTCACAGTTGAATAATCAAGACCACATCAATACAATATCATACCTGGCTTAGCTCACAATGTACAGTTAATAAGTTTCCTTAATTTATTCCATTTTCTCTTCTTTTCTTATCTCTTTCATCCTACCCATCCTGGAATAATATTTCCTATTTTTCTAATTCCATGATTACCTGCCATGTTGATGTAAAAACGATCCAATTTGCGAATTACGATTACCATTATTCCTTCCGGTCATCATTATCACTCATCAAGATAACGAGAACAAAGAAGCTCGCCGTATATTGTCTTCTGATACTTCGTTCCTTTGACTCTTTGAGCAATTAATTAAGCATTGAGTTTAAATTCAGAAACACAAAGAAGACATAACTTTCCTTGAAGCTAAAATACACAAACAAAGTTGAGAACTTTCATTCTAAGAAAACAAAAGACATTCTTCAGTATTGAAAAGAGGCACAAGATAAGACTTAAGGCATCGATCATAATAATACATATAACCCTGTAAAGGTAAAACCTGAGGTGGTTAATGTTTATACACTACTAGTAAGTTCATATTTAGTTGCAGTTACAGTGGTCGATGGTCGATAATGATGATGGTGAGTGTTTTGTGGATAGATATCCTTTACAATTTAGTTTACAACAACATAACAAGAACATAGGGTCCTTAGTTCTTGCTTTCTCCTTGTACTTGTCAAATCCATAAGGGTGTATGAGAAAGACACAAAGTTTAAATGACTATGTCAGCAGGTGGTCTAACCCTTTAAACTAGGCCTCTCTTTTAATAGAGTACTAAGACTAAGTGCTCTTTCCATCCTGGTTTGCAACTTTGCAACCTACTACTGTTCCATGTTCTGTTCTCGACATTCAATTTCCAAACATTGCCAAATAGCTACTTTCACCCTGGAAAAAAGTCCTTAAACTCTGTGACGACCGACTATGATGATGTCCTTCTTTTCTTTTTTAACTCCAATATATAGTACACATGTATTATTACTACTTTCTTCAAAGTTGGATTTTACTTTCTTTTACCCTTATTGCACTACACGGAACAAGGACAATGCTACTAGCACATGTAATGAAATGAAAGGCCCAATTTCATTGTCACCTGTACACGCTTTTATGAGAAAGTGTCATAAAGAAATCAACTTTTATTTTTTCATTTACATGGTAAAAATTCAACCTGAGTTTTACAAAACATTTTAAAGCCAACTTGGTTATTCATTACCTACTCTTATACAAATGACTCTCAACATATCTTTCCATGAACACCTTGCAGTTTCAATCTATAAGTAAAAGTGTAAGTTGAAATTACTAAATGGGAAATGTGAAAAAGCTTGTGCAATCAAAGAAAAGCGAAAGTCATTTTTAGCATCAGCTTTGCATAATTCATGCCTCCACGTCAATGACAGATTTCACATTTCATACCTACATGCATTCACATAATGCTACAAAGTTTATAATACGACTGAACTATTATTATTGCTTTTCTAATCTGACCTCACCATACCCCACACATGGCTCTTCTATCATGTTTCAAATGTCGTGTAACTTATCATTAGAATTTCCATTACAGGTAAAAAATGATGTTAGGTGTATCTTTACATAAATAGTTTAGGTAAGTGTTACCAAAGTACATTATAACATTGGGTTGCAGAATCACTTTCCAGACATCAGAAACTAATACGAAGAAATGAAGCTGAGGAAGAAAATCTCAAAGCTCCTCTCTTGGTTCGTGCTCATTTCGTGTTATCTTAGCAAACAGAACTTGATGTCTTTGAAGAAATGTACATAAGCACACCTCCACCGCTTGGTCTCAGCCCTACTCTACTTCTACCTCCATCATCCCATCCACAAGATACCTTTTACTTTACTTTCGTGCTTACTTTCATATGAACCTTGAAAGGGTTTAAAGTAAAAGCGAAATCTCTCCAAAGAAGATGCTTCTTCCTGCTGGTTCCTTTTCCTATTGCATGGTGTGTGATACATTATTATTATTATATATGTACAAGAATTGAGTTGAGACGAAGAATTTAGCAGAAGTTCCATGTTGCTTACTTATTTCTTGTGTGCAGTTGTGCCCTTGTATGATATGATATGATGACGTGCTGTATCACTGAGTACAGATGAACCTCTTCAGAGAGAACCTTAAGTTCTGCCTGATCTCCTATTTTACGACTTGATCACGCCCTGTCTTACGCCAAACGTATCTTCCGAGCCCAGATGTACCCTGAGACTAGTTTCAGCACAAATTCAAG